>CAUYSK010101065.1:0-36456 GCA_963575035.1 Avahi laniger
CTGAGCAAGAGCGAGACCCCGTCTCTACTAAAAAAATAGAAACAAATTAGCTGGACAACTAAAAATATACATATAGAAAAAATTAGCTGGGCTTGGTGACTCAAGCCTGTAGTCCCAGCTACTCGGGAGGCTGAGGCAGAAAGATTGCTTGAGCTCAGGAGTGTGAGGTTGCTGTGAGCTAGGCTGGAGCCACGGCACTCACTGTAGTCCAGGCAAAAGAGTGAGACTCTGTCTCAAAAAAAAAAAAAAAAAAAAAAAGAATAGTATAATCAAGCAACTTAACATGGAGAATAGCTAGTGCTATGGAGAGTTTAAAATAAAGAGTGAATGTGGGAGAGGAATAGGAAGAATTATTAATAATAGAAAAAAAAACGTTCAAGAACAAGCCAAAAACTTTTATCTTTTTCCCAGGAAGCTACAAGAAGCCATTAAAGGATTTAAAAGGAAAGTGAAATAGCCACATGTAAATTTTAGGAAGATCTGTCTGGCTGTAACATGAAGCACGGATTGGAAGTGAGGGAGCAGTCTCAGCGGCCAAGGATAAAGTCTGAAGATGAGAAATGATAGGCCTTAAACTGCGGCGACTGCAGTGGAGATGAGATGGCAGAATGAATTTAAGATAAATGAAAAAGTTAAATTCACAAGGTTTTGTGACAGATTAGATTTGAGGGGAAAAAAATGAGGGGAAAACCTGGCCAGACTGTTTTCTGACTGTGTCTCCATTGACTAGGAAACACTATAAATGTTGTAGGTTTGGGGATAATGACATTTCTTTGAATTTTGCACATTCAAATTAAAAAATTGGCACCCAAAAGAGAAATTTCAAGTAGAACTTCAACTTTGGAATTTTCTAGCTTAAACACAGTGCATGGGTCTATGGTTCAGAAAGATAGTGAAGAAAAATTAAAAATGCATGCTTCAATAAAAGAATGTATATAAAAATAGTTATTTAGCCAAGATTCTTATTGAAAAAAACATTATAATGAGGGCATGTTTCAATATTAATATTTCTTATAAAATTTAAATAATATGAATTTTTGATAATTTTGGAAACTGAACTTAAATTTACCATATACTCAACGAACTAATATGTAAATATTTCTGCCACTGATTCTCACATGGACATTGCATTTTTATTTATTACTATTTTCAAATATAAGTTCCAAAGACTATGGGTAATGACATTTAAAAATATATTTTAAATTACTGATTTTAAGTCATTTTTGAGATGTGAATTGTAATATACAGGGCTCTAATACATTGACAGGAAAAATAATTTAGGAAGACTATTCATTTTAAAACAATGTACTCAGGTGATTTATGATCACATGTGGTTTCTCCAATTTAATAATTAGTATTGATCCTGCATAACATGTATTTAGGTGGAAAGTTAATGCATGTTTCATGCTTTACATTTGTGAAAGAATTTGAACTTCCTCAGCCATGACAATGCTCACTGCTTATTTGGCTTCGAAGATTTTGAATCATAAATATTCTCTGAGTCCACTTGGATTTTTAGAGCTACAATGTCCTCAGGCCTATATTAACAATGAATCAGTGATAAAAATTATATAGTGAGCAGTGTGTTCTGTTATAAACATTAGATGTCTACATTTTTAGTTTAAAAGGAAAAAGGAATGGATTATTTATAGTCTAGGGATGACAAAAGTCAATAGCTTCTTTTTTAAATAACTAATTTTGGTGATATCCTCTTAATATATCCCATATTAAGACAACACTATAGGTTTCTAAAAGGGTAAAATAAGATCTTGCTAATTAAATTGTTTTTATTGTGATATAAAATTTCAGCTGTTACCAATGAATAGCCTAAAAGATAAACTCCCCCTTTTCTTTCTGTCTCTCTCTCTCTCTCTCTCTCACACACACACACACACACACTCACACTATTAAATTCATACTTTTAAGGGGAAAAGTCATGTTTTTTCATTGCTTTAAATATTAAAATTAAGTACTAATGGCACAGTTAGAATGCTCTACTACTAAAATCATTCCTTTCAATCTCTGGAAACTAAATATGACTTGGAGATTTTAGTTATAATTTTAAAGTATAGTAAACATACTGACACTTTTTTCCTATATAAGATATAATCTTATCTATTAAGTATTTAATGACTTTTAAAATCCAGGTATACAATGCAAATTTTATTCATTAGTTTTGATATGCTATCTCCTAGTACTAATTTTGCCAGCTATGTACTGGAAAATCTAGGCGTTTTTTATTATTATTATTATTTGTTGGTCTTTAGCCTACATGATTTAAAAAAAAAACAAAAATAACAGCAACAACAAAAAACCTAGTAATATGGCAAGCTGTTATACCTGCAATTGGATTCTGATTTGAATTTAAATGATCATTTTAATTATTTAATATTTGTGTATTTTATTTTAGCAGAATATTTTGCTTTAAATGAAGATTATCTGTATATGGTATGAACCACTTTAAGTTGCAGAGAAGAAATTATCTTATGAATGATCATTTTTTACTCAATATTATTGTTATTATTACTATTTTACTTATTTTTTTATATTGAGTTGCAGGAGTTTCTTATGTATTTTGGATATTAACCTTTTATAAGATATACAGTTTGCAAATATTTTCTTTCATTCAGTAAGTACACTTCACTTTATAATTGTTTCCTTTGCTATGCAGAAACTATTTAGCTTGATGAAGCACCACTTGTATATGTTTTGTTGTCTGTGCTTTCAACGTCATATCTAAGACATCACTGCCAATAATATTATCATGAAATTTTTACCTTATGTTTTCTTTTAGTGATTTTATAGTGCCATGTCTTTCTTTAAGCGTTTAATTCATTTTGAGTCCATTTTTGCTTATGGTACAAGTCAAATGATTCATTTCTATGTGGATACACAGTTCTCCCAACATGATTTGTTGAAGAGATTATTTCTTATCCATTGTGTATTTTTGGCACCTTATAAAGAGCAATTGACCATCTATGTATGAGTTTATTTCTGGGCTTTCAGAAGTCAGTATATTTTTCTTTATGCCAGTACCATGCTGTGTTAATTACTGTAGCTTTGTAGTAAGTTTTGAGATAAATGAGAGTTCTCCAGCTTTGTTTCTTCTTTTTCAAGATTACTCAGGGTGTTAAGGATTCTTTTTAGTTCCATATAAATTTTAGGATTTATTTTTCTATTTCTGTAAAAAATATCATGAAATTTTGATAAAGATTAAATAGGATCTGTTCATCACTTTGGGTGATATTAGCATTTTAACAATATTAAGTCTTTCATTCAGTGATCATAGGATGTCTTTTTATTTATTTGTGTCTTCTTAAATTTTTTCATAAATGGTAGTTTTTAGAGTACAATTCTTTCACTTCCTTGGATGAGATTATTCCTAAGTATTTTATTCTTTTTGATGCTATTGTAAATTGGATTATTTTTGTATTTCTTTTTTGAATAATTCATTGGTAGTATATAGAATTACATATATCCACAACTGATGTATGTTGATTTTGTATTCTACAATTATAATAAATTCATTTATTTCTTCTAACAGAGTTGTGTGCATGTGAATATATGCGTGTGTGCACGTGAGTGTGTGTGTGTGTGTGTGTGTGTGTAATCTTTAGGGTTTTATACATATAATATCATGTCTTTTGCAGAGATAACTTTGATTTTTCTTTTCTTATCTGGATGTGTTTTAATTCCTTTTCTTGCCTAATTTCTTTGGCTAGAACTTTCAGTACTATGTTAAGTAGAAGTGGCAAGAGTGGGCATCCTTGCCCTGTTTTTCCTCTTAGACAAAAAGCTTTAAGTTTTTCATCATTGAATATGCTATTAGCTGTGGAATTTTCATATATGGCCTTTAATATGTGGATTCCTTCTATACTTTGTTTGGAGCTTTTTAAATCCTGAATGGGTATTGAATTCTGCCAAATGCTTTTTTTCGTATCTCTATAGCAAAGACAGAAAAACAAACAAACAAAAAATTAAAAAATGGTAAGAGAATTGAACTGACATTTCTCTGAAACATAAATACAAATGGCCAAGGGGTATATGAAATGACATTAAATTTCACTAATCAACAGGGAAAGGTAAATCAAAATCACAATGAGATATCACCTCACACATGTTAAGATGGCTATTAGGAAAAAAAAACCCCACAAAAGATAATAAATACTACCAATGATATGGAGATATTGGAACCCTTGTACTCTGTTGGTGGGAATGTACAATGGTACATCCCCTAAGAAAAACAGTATGAAAGTTCTTCAAAAAATTAAAAATGTAATTAACACATGATCCTGCTTCTTACACATATCCAAAATAACTGAAATCATTATCTTTAAGAGATATCTGCACACCCATGTTCATTGCAGCATTATTTACTATAGCCAAAATAAGGAAATAACATGAATGTCTATCAACGGATGAATGTCTATCAACAAATAAATTAAAAAGCATATATATACTTATATGAGTATATATACATATGTGTATACATATATAAAATAGAATATTATTCAGCCTTGAAAAAGAAGGAAATCCTGACAACATAGATGAACTTAGAGGTCATTATGCTAAAGGAAATAAGCCAGTTACAGAAGGATGAATCCTGCATGATTCTACTTCCATGAGAAATTTAAACAAGTCAAAGTCATAGAAACAGAGAGTAGAATAATGTTTCCCAGGGACTGTGGGAAGGGGAAAGGATGAGTTGTCTTTAATGGGTGTAAAGTTTCAGTAATGTAAGATGAATAGGTTCTAGAGATCCACTCTAAACACTGTGCATATAGTTGGCAAGACTGTATTGTACACTTAAAAAATATGTTAAGAGGGTAGATCTGGTGCTATGTGGTCTTACCGCAATAATGAAAAACGAAAGAAAATGAAGTGAATCGGGGAGAAGAATGTGTCTTTAGCACTTCTTTCATGCATTTTTAAATTTTCATGTTCTAAAAATGGCATCCAATAAATAATAATTTTATTATTTAAGACAGGGAGGAATACAGGATTTACAGGGTCTGGAGTTTATATAAATTAGATTGGATCATCTTTGGTCCTCTTTAAAAAAATACAAAATTTTGATTATGAAATTGCTAGGGCCCCTCCTGTGCCAGGTACAGGACTGTGAAGTGAAGGGCCCTAAGTTTATGTTGCGTTAACTGTGCTAGAAAGCTGCCTGCCTTAAGGTATTAGTGACATTATTTCTTGGGAAGTTGGTATCTAAATTCATGCATTACTACATATTTTTCATATTTTAATTGGCTCTTGAATGTGTACATGACAGCACATTATGTGGACAAAAGACTAAGAAGAGCATATTCTTCCAGCAAAGTTGCAGATTTGACAGAATTTGTGAAAAAGACCAATGATCACAGAGAAATCAATAGTATAGGCTGAATAAAGCTTATCAAAAATTAGCTAGTCAGATTTGCAAAGGACAAAATTTCTAATGCCAACTATATTGGCAACCAGCAGAGATAACTGGGTAACCAGATATGCAGATGACTACAGGCACAAATTTGGTCTGACTAATTCAACCTATTAAGACCTATCCAATGAAAGATATAAGTTAGGACCTTAAATTTACATCGTGACCTAGATCGTAGATTAGATCTGCAAGATTTTCTTTTCTCAAACTGTTTACAAAACTGGTATTTATACTTCCTTTTGAGACAGACTATATTCTTATCAAATTTGTCATATTTTTCTCCCATGCTGGCAGAAATAAACTCAGTCCCTACAAAAAAAATGATCATAATAAAAAACTGTCAGATTGAATGTACAAAAATCAAAAAGCAGCATATTTAAGGAAAGGCATATAAAAGCACAACAAAGAACCAAATTGAAGACTGATTCAGTTTACCATGGAAGAAAAATGGTGTGCAGAGTTGCAGAGATTTAAAATCAGATGGATAATCATATTTAATCAAGTCAGAAAAACAAAAAAAAGTATAAAGTAGAGCATTTTATATTCTTTTAACTGGCCTTGTATAAAGTGTTAAAGAGTGCTTGTTGCCAACAAATATCCATTTTCCTGTTCCTCCTTTGTAACAGAGTGCTGAGCAGTGTGCCAAGCTAAATGATTATATTGACCGACCTCCTTGCAATGTTTATTTTAGTTATTGCAGGGCAGTAAACTACAATATAGACAGTTGTAGAATTTCTAGACAGACTCTTTACAAGAGCAAGGATAAGTGCTCTTTATTTTTCACCTGCTTTCATTGCTGTGGATCTGGAATATACATTGATGGATTATAGATTGATGGCTGGAGCTCCAGCAGCCTTGTTAAATCCTGAGATGACCTTAAAGATGAAAGCCATGGTCTTATAACGCTATAGAAAATGATAGATGACTGGGATCCAGATGCTTTATGGAGCAGTAATGTCAGCTGTTTAGAGTATGTTTTATGAAAGAATAAACCCCTATACACTGAAGCCACTTTTTTTTCTAATATCTTCTACTCAATGCTGATACTAATACAGTTTAGATACTACTACTTTACTAATACAGTTTAGATAAGTGTAGATAACAAAGTATTAAGAGGAAGAATGAGAAAACAGTAAAAGCCACATGATATTTTGACATTCCAAACATTTAATCCCAGTGATATAAACCACATTATCATTTGTAGAAAAGTGGCTAAATACGGTGTTCAAATCAACTAGAATTTTATGTAGAGTGCCAGATTTAGCAAATAAAGTATAAGAAAAATCCACTTTAAGTTTAATTTCAGGTAAACAAGAATGATTTTTATAAAAGTATGCAATAAAATAAAAAATATTTATAGTATATCTGAAATCTATATTTACCTGGGAGTTCTGTATTTTATCTAGCAACCTTACCTGATAAGGTGTTGAAAGTCATAATAATATAAATCTAATCAAATTTTTTTCAAAGAAATAATATTTTCGTGAGTGTTTTAGTTTTGGTATAAACACAATCGACAATGCCATATTGAATCAAGCCACTGAGAACAATTAAGAAATAACATACATTTTACTGAGCATTGGATATGTATTGATTTTATGACAACCTCTATATTGCAGATGAAGAGACTGAAGTTTAAATCTCTTTAAGAAATCCACTATAGCCACAAAGCCAAGAAGTGGCAAAACCAGGATTGAAATCTACTTTGGCATGATGTAATTTGATTTCAATGTTGAATTTAGACTAGATTATAATATAACTTAATGAATGGTGAACAATTATAGATATTACAAATAAAATACAGACAATAATCTTTAGGATCTTCAGACTGAATTTCTCTCAAGTTAAATAAACAAAACAAAACAAAAGCTTCTGCTGTTCGGCTGCCTATCAACAATTTTCTTGGTAAAGTCAACACATCCCAAACTGCCTCATTTCAACTTCTTTTTCCTTTACTCCTGACTGCCCATCCTGCCGACCTACTCTAATTCTTTCCCTACATTTCTCTTAAAACTATATCTATCTCTGTGCTTGCTTCTCTCCTTCCTTAATTCAGCTTCCCTGAAAAAAGCAACTTGCAAACCAGGAACCAGATCAAAATAAGCCAATTAGCTTTTTCAGGAATTTGGGCAGAAAGGCGATTGAGGAGTCATATACAGAAAAATTCATTCAGCTGAGTGAATATAATGGCACATTTTTACAGAAAGGATTAACAAAGGATTGCTAATTAAGAGGTAAGATAGCATGATTCCTAAAGCTGCCTTGAATTTTAAAAAATCTTCCATTTCCAGTGGCTATTAGGACTGGATAAAATTTGGTTCTGGTGTTTCCTGTGAATTCCCAATCTCCCTTAGAACTACATATACCCTAACAGTAAACTCCTATTGTTTTAGGCAGATGAAGAGCATCCATGCTCCTTGAAACATATATAAAGAAAAGGAGGAGAAAGAAGAGAGAAGAAGGAGAAGAGAAAGAAGAGAAAATACAGATGTTATTTCACTCAAAATTTACAATGTGCCTTATATAATGTTAACAGCTTAAAAATGTTAGTCTCATTAATTCTCACCAAAAATGAGTTAATTCTATTGTTATCTTCCTTACATGGATAAGAGAATTGGGGCAAAGAGAGTTTAAATAACTTGCTGAGGTCACATCGCTCCTAAGTGACTGAAGATTAACTGGAATCCAGACAGTCTGAATCCACAGCTCATGTTGCAAACCACTGACATCCTGGCTTCTGCGGTTCAGTGGTGCGCTTTTATTCATTTGATGCAAAACAGAAGACAGGCAAAATGAAAGGTTTCAAACATTAAATGAACATCAATCAGTCTAACACATAATAACAGAGTATAACAAATCTATTTGTAGTATAGAACGGCCAGAATTATTTGGGATACATTTTCCAAAAGGTAGCAGAAATCTATGGAACATCTCACTATCACACAACGGTTAAATTCTTGACCTAGAATCAATCAGGCCACATAAACATCCCAGCACTTAATACCACTTATTAGTTTAGTGACCTTCAGTAAATAATAACCAACTGAGTATCTCTTTTATCATAAATTTCCACCGGTGTAAATGGGCATAAGAGTCCCTGCTTTGTGGAGCTGTTTTTAGAGCTAATGAGATAATGAGGTAATGAGATAATCAGAAGCAATGTGAACCCATCCTATTAAAGAAATAAAATTATATATGCAACACATGAAATGGGGAATGAAAAGTCTAGTCACAGGCTTTCTTCTGCACTTAAGAATAAAATAAAAATTTTTATCAAATATAACAGATACAAAAATGAGAATATATAAAAATAAGGATAGTTATGCTTTTTAAATGCACCTATAGCATTTTAATTTTTGCAATGAGAATGTATTTATATATTCTAGGTAAATATACATCGAATCCTATCTAATATACATATTAAAAATAAAAAAAAGAATTTTGCTAATTGTCATTGCTTCCTTTTGACATTAAAGGCACTTACAAGTTTAACTTTACAAAATTTAATGGAAATTGAAAGCATTTTGTGAAAATAGATAATATACTAATAGAATATAAAAACTGATTCACTTCTGAACTTTCTGAACATTTTTTTTACTTGTAAACAAAGTGAGAATGTATTTTACTACAGGAAGATCATCTTGACCCTTCAACACATTAGAAATCCACATCTAACAATGAAAAATTCATTTTATGCAAATATATGTTTCTTAAGATAATTAAACCTCAAAATTAATTAGACAACATTCTTAGTGGCAAATATCAGAACCCATTCTAGCTAGTTTTAAGCAGGAAAAAAATTTAGTAAAGAATATTAGGAAGCTCACAGAATATTCAAAAGAGCAGAGTGTCTGTCTTGGGGTCTAAAAGGCCAGGAAAGATGCCCAAGCCACGTATTCAGACTGGCCCATTGAAGACCTTGCTGTAGCTGAACACTGAACAACCCCAGAGCTCTTATCACCATTGTCCTTGAAAGCGGGATTCTCTGTCATAGTACTCACTAGGAAGAACGGACCAGGAAAATAAATTCTGTAAAACACCTGCATTTCCTTGTTCTAGTTTATGAAATAGAGTCTTATTCATTGGTTTGTTTGTTAGAGCCTTATTCATGTATCTGCTCCTTAACTACAAGGAAGGCTAATCAAGCAGGCTTTTTGGTTTCCAACTTAAGGAAGCAAAAATCACAGAGTAAGAATTGCCAAAACATTGAAAACATTGAAAGGGTGTTCAAAAGGTGTTAGGTAACCAGAAAACACATCAAATATCTGCTAGTGACAGCGCTAACTATACATACACACATATATACACACACATACACACACACGTATATATAAAATATATATAGTTTATTGACATACTAAAGTACTTAGAATAGCTGACTTTGAGAGAAATAAGTATAAAATGAAAGACAGTAAGTGATATTTTGTAACTTTTTTCACATTATAGCTATATTAGTAAATGCATGTAAAATGTATTTTGATAATTTGACTGTTGGTATCATAGCACTTAAACAAAAACACCAGGAGTATATTGGAAAATTAAATAAATATCTCTCTTTCAAATATATCTTTGAATGTTCTCTGCTGCTTAAATTGTGAAAGGCGAATAGTTCTGTGTACACTATAGATTATGAATATTTGTTCAGCTTAACTAAGTATGGCTCAAAATGAAACTGAAACTTTCTAAATATTGGAAATGTTCTTATTTATCTGCTCTGTGAAGTCTATCCAAAATAAATTTATCCAATAAAAATCAATTTATTTATGCCAGAACTTGTCTAATGTTTATATATATTTAAGAGACCTAATTTACACAATAATTATTTTTCTAGAAACTTTAAGTTACTGGAAACTTTGACTTAGGAAGTAAGCATAGTAACTGACAAGATCTGTGCATAAGAATGTATCCACTTTTGCAAGTTGTCCGTAGAAGATCACTCATAGCACATTCTTTCACATTCTTGAAACAATTTAAATGAGCTTATTTTGAGGTTTTCAGATGATAGCATTTAGAATGTATGGATTTATTGAAAATAATAGTGGGAAGGTTAAGAATAAGAATGGTGATTCACAATAAGATACAAAGTGTCGACATAACAATCTGTAAGGCAAATCCATGATGATTTTGTCTATGGCCTGGTTTCTCAAAGAATCTTAAATGCTCCTGACATTATAACTGTTTGATGTTCTTGATATTTTAGAAAATTAAACATAATTCTCCACATACACTTGGAGGAAAATTCCATATGTAAGCAAGTTTAGAAAAATTCCATCAAAATTAAACATAATAAAAATTGAAGAAGCTTCCCGTTTTTGGTATATTATAGGACATTAAATGAAAACATTAGGAAAATGTAGAAAATAGGGATTTGGACTCCTATTTTGGGCTTGTATTGAGTGAGGGGTTCTTTATAAAGCAGCAAAGTACAAGTGAAAAGGTGATAGCTTTCTTGAGTAATGATAAAAACTATCCAAGAAGAACATGAAACCCCAAAATCACCAAGGAAAAGGATTGCTACACCTGATTTCCACGGATACCTTGTAAGCACAAGAGTTTTACTTCTTTTCATCTTCTAGGATAGTGTTCACTTTTTGATGCTCATTTTAAACATATATCATGGAAGGAACAGATGAAAGCCCTGGAGTTTGCTCCTGTTTTCTTTTCCCCTACGAAGGTGTACTCTATTTAATTGAGTTTAAATTCTGAATCCCTAGGAATAAACCTGAGTAGAGAAACATGCTCCTTCATTCTAGAAAAATAAAACATATTTTCATTTGGATTAATATTTCTTGTTTCTAATACATTTCAAAGTATTTAAAGTAAAAATTGCCTTTATCCTCTATTTTCACTTTTCACAAGTTATAGACTGTTTCTCAACCTTAGCAACGTTATACAGAGGTTGTCAGTAATTATAGAAATACTAACAGTCATACCTTTGTCATATAAACGTGATTTCTAGAAATAATGAACCAAGAGTTGTAGAGTACAAAGGATTTTTTCCTGCCCTCCCCATTTATTGAGAAACTATCCAGCTCTTGCTCAATAATAATACAGAATAATACAGATCAATCCACGCGAGTGGTTCTCTCTTGTCCCAGTGAACACCATACCCTAGGTTGGCCAGTAAGAGTATTATATTCTTGTACCAAGTAAGTATTTAAGTGAAAGCCATGCAATGCCAGTCACACAAATTTCTAGAATGTATTCCATAGATATCAGAACACAATAAGTATCTACATCATGTATTATTTTAAAAAGCATTTTCTTATGCAAAATTAATACATGCACATGTTAGAAATGCAAAAAGTACAAAAGGATATCTCTTGGAGGCAAGTCTACATTCCATCCTGGACCCTATGCTGGGACCCTATCCCTATCATAAACAATGTGAATCATTTCATAGATATGGTTCTAGAAATTTTTAATAAGTAAACAATATATATTTTTAGATGGATAGAAGCCTTGTGTAAGATTTTAATATAAACACATATAAATATTATATTTTCATATAATGAAATATATAAATCCCATATAAATCCCCCTCATCAGTTTGTAATAGCTATATAGAATTTCATTACACACATACACACACACACACACACTCATACACACAATAACATGTTACCTATTGACAGTATTCTAGCTTTTTACTTTTGCAAAAGTGTGAAGGTGAACAATTTTGTACATACATACTTGAATTCACTTATCAGTACACTTATAGGAATAATTCTTAGATGTGGATTTATAGGATAAATATTTGTATTTTAAAACTTAATAGGCCTTCCCTGTAAAGATTTTGCACCAATGTATTTTCTTATCAACACATTATCACATAACATGCTTACCATACCAATACAAATGATTTGGATAATTTCAAATGATCTGCGGCATACCCCCCAGTCAGTAGAATGGGTATAATAATGTTTCTATAACCATCCTTTACACTACATCCAATATTCATTAAGCTCCCCAGACTTCACAAAGTCTGGAGTGCATCACATGAAATATATACTTTATAAAGCAACTCTGTGTACTCACATTGATGTCTTCTAAGTCTAAATTATTTAGAACAATATTGTTCCTCTTCCAGATGATGGGAGGTCTCAGGGCTCCCTGAATGGCACAGCTCAGAACAGCACTTTGTCCCACAGTGGCTGCAGTGATGCTGAGTTTCTGATCGTCAGGCAGACTCAACTGGATCACCTCTGTAATGATAAAGTGTCAGCAATGCTGATGAGCATGTAGTTTTGTAAGGTTAATTAGTATAAAGTTTTTGAATACCAATAATTAAGGCTTTTAATTTGAATGAAAGAGAAAAAAGCTTCTGATGAAATGAAGAAAGAGTAAATTGTTTCCAATGAAAGGTCAGAATGACATTTCAATTTAATTGATTGACAAGCATCCTCATGAGGCAAAGAACTATTAAACATGAAACGAATATCACAAGTGGAGTTATACCAAGCCTGGCAGATTGCATCCAAAAGGGAGATAAATTATTTAACTGCCAAATCGACATGTAGCGTGTCATCGGCATTGAAATAAAAATGATGTTTATTCACTGATAGATTTATACTGTAGGTGAGATGAGATCACTGCTGGCTGACTTCAGAGAACACTAGCATAGCCAAATGGGTAAAATGTATCATTATATTAGATAACATAAATTGACTTTAAAGGAATAGATTTATTTGAGAAGTTGAAGGAGAACAAAATCTGAACTTCATCAACCAAACAGCAATTGAGTGAAATTCTATCAACTGTCTTTATCAGATAATATTGGTACAGAACAATCACCACCTGATCCTTAAATCTGAAAGTTAAATATCATATTTGAACTCACAGTGTACACATTTCTGCCAATAATTTCTATTTATTGCTGAAAATGAAAACGCTATTTGAAATATGGATGTGGCTTTCCTTATCTGTTTTCAGTCAATCTTTACCAACTATGAGAATTAAGAGCTATGTCATTGTCAACTATCATAAGAGATGACTGGGATAATATCTACTAATTTTGCATCCATATATTAATAAAAACTGTCCTTTTGTTTCCCGCTGACATTCACAGACACTAACTTTTCTACACTATGATTGTTTTGACTTTGTTCAGTCTTAACCAGTTTAGAAATACCACAAATGACTATTCTTATTTAAATGTCAATGTGAAGGAGTAAAATAATTGCTCTTTGTTCCTTTGTTGTGGTCGGTATTATTTTTCAAGAGGGTTTGAGAGGAGAAAGTAGTATCTTTAATTTGTAATAATTGTGGTGATGTGCAATCTCGACAGTCTACTTCAGAGACGCCCCTCCCTACCTGTCAGGATTCTACCTTCTTAGTTTCTCTTTCTTAATCCTATCTTCCCCTTAAGGAGGAAGAGAGATGCTAATCCAGTGAATTTTACAGAATATAACTTCTCAATGAAGAGTCAGTTGATTTTGGGTACTGTCACAAATTGCAGTGCCAAAAATGGTCCATGCTTTTGCATCAGAAGGCCTGGACTGAACATATAATCCACATACCCCCAACACATTGGGCTTTAATGTTCAGTGATGTACGGTGTTATCACTACTGGCTGATACCTCATTATCTGATGAAAATAAACAGAAATATACTGACACTCACAATCTATTATACAATATATAATTTCTAAATCTAAAAGCCACAGTTATTTGGGTAAACATTGCTTTGTTTTGTCAAAGAAGGGTATAAGGATGCTCTTGAAATTGAAAAACTCTACTAGAGAGAGCTCAGCCCAAACATTCTTCTGGAAGGTACATCACCAAAAAGAAAGATAGGCAGCCAGATAGAAATGGTTAACGAACATCTTATTAGGTCCTTTGTATGGAAAGTTTAATCTTCCCTGGATGACATATCTCTTTTTTATTTTAATGCTTCCTGAGTAATAAAAACATAGAGAATATTTTCAGTCTGCTTTTCTTTAATATATATTTTTATGTATATATATGTATATACATATATATGTATATACACACACATACACACATATATATACACAAACATATAAAACTAAAAGAAAATATATTTGACCAATTGAAATAGGAAAAGTTGAAATTTGCAGACACAGTTTTCCCTTATGTCTTTGTTTATTATTATAAACTTATCAAAAGAGAAAATATTATAAAGGTAATAACATCATGTAGAGTATCATGTAATAATTATTAATAATTTTTCATTTGCATTCCTGAATTCCAGCTTCTGGTTCCTCATTAAATCATGTAAGAAATAATGGGACATCTGGTTCTAAAAACAGCATGTTAATATTGGCTATTCTGACATTTAGAAATACAGTTGCTACTAAGTCACTCTGGAATCTCTTCAGTAAACTCCTGCCTCTGATATTAGGTCCTGGGCCATTTGAATTAGCTGTACTTTTCATAGTTATATATTACAATACTAATTATATAAAACAATCATTTTTATATGAATGTTGAGAATTGGTATAACATTATGTGGGACATCTTTCTAAAGTTTTTTGAAAAGATGTATAATTAAAATAGTTACTATTCAATTAGAATATTAACATGCACAGAAAACAGTTTTGTAAAAAAATTTTAAGGCTGCACTTTAAATTATTTTAAATATATCCTGGTAATATGAATTATTAAATAATTATATGTATTTTGAAAATTCTATGGAATTTTTTCTGCATATTTTAATGCTTAATATTTCAACTCTTCCCTGCTAAATTAGATAGAGCTACATACACCAAACCAATTGTGTTTACTGGTTACCTCTCAATATCAAGTAGCCCTTCCCTTAAATAAATTTAGCACCAAGATTTCTTTGCGCTACACAACTGTCATGCTCATCTTTACTTGTCTTTGTGATAGTTATTAACAGGCAAAAATTTAATCTCACAAAATTACAAATGTTAACATTTTGTTCTTAAATTTCATCAAGAATTCATTAGTGATGAGTGAGATGCTTATTAAAAATGTCATATTTACAAGTTTTGTTGATACATGCTCATTATGTCTAGAAATGTGTTAACAATCTAAAACAATAACTATGAATCAATCTGTAATTTAATTTAAAACTGATTTAAGGTATATCATTACAGGTTGTTTGTCTCAGAGTGTGTTTATATTTTAATGATTATAGTTGTTAGTTTAGAAATGAATTTCAAATAAAATATTGAAAACTTAATCCTTTATCAATTATGGTTAATCTAAGTTTTCTGGGATATACATTAGTGATGGCATATTTCATTTTGTAGCATTCTATCCACAAACATCTTATGCTTGTTAAGTACAGATAACTGATTTACAGCAAATAGCACTGATCATTTTAGTACACTTCTACATCTCTTCTGCTGTAATGATAGTGCATTTTAATGATATTTACTTAATATTTTTTAAGTCAAATCACATATAACACATGATACACACAGAAGAGTCATCTGGTACCCTGAGAAAAGGTATTAATAAAAACATACAGGCTAGGTATAAAAAATGGTACTAACTATATTGAAACACTTAAGTACTTCTATCTTCAACGAATTTTGCCTCCTATTGGAGGCCCTCTCAAATATTCAAGGAATGAAGTCAGAGTTTGAATGGCGTTTTCTCTGATTGCATGTTATGAAGACAATACCATTTCTAGTCTGACATTTGCTTTTGATTCCTTAGGAAAGCTAACAGTCAAGCAAAACCGTGAATCCTTTTCTATGCTTTCTCATTTTGATAATTTGGCTTAGAGAAATATTAAGAGCTGACTTTCAAAGGAATGAAACATTGGAAGTTCTTTTGTAGAAGAATCTGAAGCCAAAGAGACAAGTATAATTTAGTACAATTTAAACAATGGTTGGTAAGTATTTATGAAGTGTTTATTCCAAGAGCAACTAGATGCTAGAAATAGTAATATAAACTTGAGTAAAAACATTATGTCATTTTAAACCCATATGGAAAGATAATGAAATATCATAAAAATTTGTGAGCCACAGAGGATGATTTTAGTAACTTTGAAAATTTCTTTTTAAATAAGGGGAAGAACAGAGCTGATCACAACTAGGATTCTGTTCTCCTTGATACCTGCACAATTTCAAGTTCCTAATTACAGACTTAAGTTGAACATTTAATTTGATTTATTTAAACACTAGTCTAACAATCTAGTCTAACACTAGATTATGCTTATAATTCCTTTTATAAGAATGAGGCCTAGAAGAAATTCTATCAATAACATTTCCAAATAACATGTATTTTACCTTGTGTACTCCAATAAAAGAAATTGCTAATTAAAAGTAGATAATAATATAGTATTAGACCAGAAATAGATCACACACAAAAAAAAGAACACCTAGGAAGCCTGAAGGGAATAAATTGATTATTTTCCTAATAAGAGAGCTGCATTTACTCAATAACAATCTCTTTAACTACCTGGGAAATTCTGACGGTATTCTTTGTCAAGAAACAGGTGATTTCAAAATATTAATGCTCGCCTAATTTAGACCAGCAAAGATACACACCAATTTATTATAATAAACTGCCTAAAATTTTGGAGACCAAATGCTTATCTGTAAAATATCATATGATTTTATTTTAATTTGCATTATAAAATCAAAACAAAACAAATTTGAAAAGATCTAGAAATTTTTCTCCTTTTGTAACAGTAGGCTAGTTAATTTAAACTAAATCTCACAGAAGAAGTGAAACAACTACAGCAAAGAATCAAATAAACAACTCTGAATTAAATATAAATAATATAGTTTTAAAAACATTAAAGAGATAACAAGATAACAAGGAATTGTCTAGCTTATGTTCTAACAAGACTTTTTTTTTTTTTTTGTGACAGAGTCTCACTGTGTCACTTTGTCACCCAGGCTGGAGTGCAATGGCCTCATCTTAGCTCACTGCAACCTCAAATTCCTGGACTCAAGTGATCCTCCCACTTCAGCCTCCCAAGTCGCTATGACTACAGGCATGCACCACTGCCCCTGGCTAATTTTTCTATTTTTTGTAGAGATAGGGTTTCCCTCTTCCTCAGACTAGTCTGTAACTCCTGGCCTCAAGGGATCCTTCTACCTTAGCCTCCTAAAGTGCTAGGATTACAGACCTGCGCCACCACACCTGGTCTCTGAGGAGAATTTTAACTCAGAGAAGAGACTGTATTTGAAATCACGCATTCCTTTGAGAACTTATCTATCTTTGGGAGATGACCAAGAGACCTAGGTGCTTTTGTGATTCACTGTATGTCCAGGTGTTTGATAGGTGTATGGTGGGGTACCTCCTGCTCTGTGCTAAGACTTTAAGGTACCGCACTCTGCAAGTGAATGTATGGACTGCTGTCCACCTTGGCACGGATGTCTCATAAAAAAATAAAATCTTTTTCTCTGGAGTAATTTAATATCATTATAGTTATCTAATCCTTGTTAGAAATAATTTTGTATTTACATTACCCAGCAAACTATCAGCTATAGCATGGCATGCAAAAACAGACGACAGCATTGTGTGAAGAAGCAGAAACAACACACAACAGTAACAACTCCAACAGGATTGTAAAATTTATTATGTTTATGAAAATAAAATCTTAAGTTAGAAATGACAAAGAACTTAAAACTATAAAAAACACATTATAATTCTGTGAAAAAGCCAACTCAAAATTATAGAAATAAAAAATGTAAGAACTGAAATTAATAATTAAATTTATTTACTTGGGATCAGATTAGACAGAGCAGAAAAAGAGAATTAATAAACTGGAAAAGAGAATAAAAGAAACTTTACAGAATAAAAAGAGAAAGACAAATATTTGAAGAGCAAATAAGATTAATGAATATAATTTTATGTGGAATCACAGAAAGAGAAAATAGAGAAAATGGGGCAGAAGCAATATTCGAGGAAATAACAGCTGAAGGTTTTCCATAAATATAAAAGACATCAATAAATAGATTGAAGAAGCTCATCATATTCAAGCAGAGCAAATAAATAATGAAACTAATACACACCTAGATACATAGTAAAATTAAAGAAAATCAAAGACAAAGAGAAATCTTAAAATTATACAAATTAAAAAATACAGATTGCCTATACAGAAAGGAGAGTTAGGTAATTGATTTCATCAGCAAAAATAGAAATAAGAAAATAATAGAATGATATAGAAGTGTTGAAACAAAAGAAAATCAATCTTAGAGTTTTATAGACATGCATAAAAATTAAAATAAAATAAATGTACTTTCATGAAAAAAAAAAAAAGTACATCTCCAGTAAACTTGCCTTAAAGTAAATTCTGAAGGGTGTTCTTTAAGCAGAAGGAGAATGACTCTAGTTAAAAACTCAAAAAAATACAAAAAGAAATGGACAGCAAAGAAAGTGTTTAAATGTGAATGTTAACATTTAACATTAGCTTTGATCATTCATGAATGCCTGATAATATAAGACAATATTTCCATAATATTGAGGTAAAGAAAGACTCCCTTAACAAGACACAAAAGTACTATTATAAAGGATATGATTTATAAGTTTGACTACATTTATAATTTAAAGTATCTATTTCTAAAAGATACTATTAAAACTAAAAAATGCAAGTTACCAAGCAGGAAGAGATACTTTCCACCCCCCTACCCCCCATAAAACCCTAACAGACAATTCATATCTAGAGTAAATAAAGATCTCCTACAGATCAATAAGGAAGCATGACACAACTCAATAAGACAATCAACAAAAAGCTTGAACGCATGCTTTATGAATTAGTTAATCTTTGTGGCTAACAAAAATCTGAAAACATGCTCAACCATGTATGCAGTTAGGGAGATGAAAATTTAAACCAATATCCTTCAGACTGGTATAAATTAAAAAGTCCAATAAGAACAAGTGTTGGGAAGAATACAAAGCAATATAAATTCTTACATATCTTAAATAAGAGCGTAAATTCATCTGCAAACTTTTCCCATTAGTAAATGAAACCTAGTCTAGGCAAATTTTCCTGGCCAGCCCAGGTTGCCAAGGACCAAGTTAGCCATATTCCTTGCAGAGGCCTAGAGTTAGGACAGAGAAAAGGCAGAGTGTTTAGCGGTTATAAAGGGATAACAGAAGTAGCAATGCATATATTTTCAAGATACCTTTAATACACCAGACAGAGAGGAAAAAGGAGGGGTCTAAATGGGGAGTGAAGAGTCTGGTAAGAAATGAGATAAAAGAATCCTGAGTTTATTCTGAAAAGAAGGAGCTAGCAGAGAAGACAGTTCTGAAGATGCAACTGAGAAAAGAATTATTTCTGCCAAAAGTTTTGAAAGTAATAAGGAGGACTTAGAATCACAGATACAAATAAAAGCAGTTAGTAGTTAAAAGGTAGTTTCTTCCTATGCCATTAGGATTCAAATGTTATAAAAATACATGAATAAAAGATTTTGATTGAAAGCTATCTATAAAACAATGAAGAAAAGATTCTTGTGCAAAGTTGGAATTTTGCTTTTTATTCTTCTTATATTCTCCTTATTCTGCAATAAGGACAATACGATCCTATAGACAGGATTGCATTTTGATACTACTTCAAGCAGTTTTGCATATTAACAATAGCAAGTCTCATATTCTTTTTTTATTCATGATTTTGATATTTCTTTAGTGGTCTTATAAATATAGTACAATTTCATTCAACATCTTTGTTCAATTTCATTTAATTTCTTTCTTTCAAATGAATTATATACAGTTGAATTTTAAGCTAACATAAGTAAAAGATCAGTCCATTTATTCAATGATATGTATGACAATAATAACTTGGAAAATAATTCTTTTTTATGCAGAATGTTTCCATTTGAAACCTGATCTAACAGAAATTATATCTAACAGGGAGAATTAGGTGGCCGCTCAAAGCAGTAAAATTACTTTTAACTTTATTATTTGGAAAAGTTCAAGGATGTAGACAACTGAATTATTTTAACATTATAAGCATATACAGTGAAATAATAAGATATTGACATTGCAAGGTATATTATATTGAGTTTAAAATTTCTTTACAAATGAGTTGCTCCTTGAAAGACATAGGTAAAAGGAAAGAATTGTGAGCATTTCTGAGCACATATTATTTATCAGGCATTGTTCAAAGTATTTCATTCATTAATTTTTCATAACTAGCTTATAAGGTAGGTGCTGATCTTGATTCTATTTTTTTTATATTTGTGATGCTATCATGTGAGGAAGAGATAATTCAAGCCTCATTAACCATCTCATAATCACAATAATAACATTCTGTAACACATTAAAGATGGCAAATGCAAAGACAGAAGGACTTCATATCCTTGATCACAATGGGTGAGAAGAGAGAAAACAATAATCTTAAAAAGATACATGCTTTGGATGCATATATTAGAAATGATGAAAGATATAGAATTAATAATCTAAGCTTTCACTTTAGGAAAATAAAAAAAAGAATAAATTAAATCCAAATTAAACTAAGGAAAAGAAATAACAAAAATTAGAACAGAAATAAATGGAAATTTAAAATAAGAAATCAATAGAGAAATTCAATGAAAACCAAAATTGGTTATTTGAAAAGGTAAAATCAATAACATCAAATCAGGCTAACTAAGTAAAAAAGAAACAGGACACAAGTTATTAACATCGGAAGTGACAGGATCACTACAGATCCCATAGATAGTAAAAGGATGATAAAGGTACGTGAACAAATTTATGCCTGAAAATTTAATAACCTCAATGAAATGGACCAATTCCTTGAAAGACACAATCTTCCAAAACTCATACAATTAGAAACAGACAATGTGATTAGGCCCATATTTATTAAATAAATTTAATTACTTACAAATCACCTTCACAAACAGAAAGCACCAGGCCAAGATGAGTTCACTGGTAAATTCTACCAAAGATTTAAGGGAGAGTTTATATCAATCCTCTGCAATATCTTTTAGAAGATAGAAGCAGAGGCCAGCAATACCCTAATACAAAAACCAGACAGTGATTACAAGAAAAGAAAACTGTACACCAGTATCTCTCACAAACATAGATGCTAAAGTCATCAATAAAGTATTAGCAAATCCAATCTAATAACATAAAAATAATTACACACCATGACAAAGTGGAATTTATCAGTATGCAAGACCGATTCAAATTTCAAAAATCAATTAATGTAATTCATCACATCAATAAGCTAAAGAAGAAACATCACATGATGTTTTTAATGCATGCAGAAAAAACATTTGACAAATTCTAACATTCATTAATGATAACAACTGTCAGTAAAGTAGCAATAAAGAGGAACTTCCTTGATAAAGAAAATATCTTCCGGTTCAATAAAGGATATCTACAAAAACCCTACACCTAACATTATAGTTAATGGTGAGAAATTTGAAGCTTTCTCACTAAGATCAGGAACGATGTAAGATGTCTCTGTCATCACTGCTTTTCAACATCACACCAGAGTCCTAGCTAATGCAATAAGACAAGAAAATAAAAAAAAGGTATATAAATTAAGAAGAAAAAATAAAACTGTCATTGTTCACAGATGACATGATTTTCTATGTAGAAATACAAAAGAATAAACAATAAAACTCCTGGAATTTGTAAACAATTATAGCAGGGTTCCAAGATATAATGTTAATATACAAAATTAACCACTTTCCTATATAACAGAAATGAACAAGAGGAATTTGAAATTAAAAACAATATCATTTACATTAGCATCCCTGAAAATGAAATACGTAAGTATAAATGTAACAGATCATGTATGAGATCATATGCAGAAAATTACAAAACTCTGATGAATTCAATTAAATAAGAACTAAATGAGTGGAGAGATATTCCATGTAAATAAATGGGAGAACTCCTCAATATTATCAAGATGACAATTTTCTCAGCTTTATCTATGGATTCAATAGAATCCCACTTAAAATCCCAGCAAATTATTTCATAGATATCAACAATCTGATTTTTAGGTTTATACAGAGAGGCAAAAGATTAAGATTAATCAAAAATATTGATGGAAAAGAACAAAGCTGGAGGACTGAAACTACCTGACTTCAAGACTCACTATAAGGTAAATAATCAAGACAGTGTGGTATTGGAAAGAAAAGATGAATAGATCAATGGGAAAGAACAGAGAGCCCAGAAATAGATCCACATAAATATAGCGAGTTGATCTTTGACAGAGAACAAAGACAATGCAGTGTAGAAAAGATAATAGCTCAACAAATTGTGCTGGAACAACTGGACATCCACATAAATACATAAATATAGACCCAAATCCTATAGCATTCAACGAAATTTCTCAAAATGGATCAAATATCTAACTACAAAACAAAATAAATTATGAAACTAGGTGATAAGGTAGAAGAAAATTAGATGACCTATTTGGTGATAATGTTTTATAAAGATCATCAAAGACATGATCCAAGAGAGAAATAATTGATAAACTGGATTTCATTAAAATTAAAAAAATATATTTTCTGCAAAAGATACTGTCAAGAGAATGAAAAGACAAATCAGAGCCTTAGAGAAAATATTTTCGGAAGATATATCTGATAAAGGGCTGGTTATCCAAAATATACAAAGAACTCTTAAAAGCAAACAATAAGAAAACAAACAATTTAACTTAAAAATGTGCCAAAGATATTAATAGACACTTCACCAAAGAAGATACACAGATGGCATATAAGCATATGAAAAGGTGCTCCACAACATATGTCATCAGGGAAATGAAAATTAAAACAACAAAGAGATATCACAACATACCTATTAGAAAAGTCAATATCTGGAGGATGTGGAGCAACAGGAGCTCTCTCATAGCCAGTGGGAACGTAAAATGGTACAGTCATTCCAATAGGAAGTTTGGTGGTTTCTTTCACAGCTAAATGTACTCTTACCTTATGAACCAGTAATTGTGCCTCTTGGAACCCAAATGAGTTCAGAACCTATGTTCACACAAAAACCTGCACATGGGTGTTTATATCAGGTTTATTCATAACTGCTGAAACTTTGAAGCAACCAAACACATCTTTCAGTAGGTAAATGAATAAATAAACTGTGGCACATCTGACCTGACAATGGTAGAAATTAATGTTAAAATACATAAATTATTAATCCACTAAAGCATATGATGTAAACCTGAAATGCATATTACTAAATGAAAGAAGCCAATCTGAAGGCTGTATGTTGTATGACTCCAAGTACATGACATCTGGAAAAGGCAAAGCTAAGAGACAGTAAAAGGATCAGTTATTGCTAGGGATTGTGGGTGAGGGAGGGATGATAGGTGGGCACAGGAGATGTTTAGGTTAGTGAAACCACTCACTTTGCTATTATGATAGGGGACATGTTTTACATTTGTCCAAACCCATAAAATGTATGGCAGCGAGAGTGAACCCAAATGTAAGCCACTGACTTTGGCTAACGTAATTGTAACAAATGCACGACTTTGGCAGGGGCTGTTGATAATGGTGACGCTACGCAAGTGTGGAGTCTGGTGGTACATGGGAAATCTCTGTGCCTTCTTCTAAATTTTGAGTTAAACCTAAAACTACTCTAAAAACGAAAGTCTTTTAAAAAATGATACATCCTGCAGATAATGAAGACTGACTAGCATGAAGAATAACTACATGAGCTAAGTTATCCAAACTTGGGTTTGAAATATGACGTTGCTGCCTGCCTCAGTTTGATTTCTAATGTAAACTATTTGGGGGACTTTTAACAAGTTATTTAAAGTCTGTTAGTGTCAATTTTCGCATCTTTAAAGAAAAAATGGTGCCTAACTCTTAAGATTGATGTAAAGATTAGATATAATATTTTTAAAGGCCTATTAAAATGCTACTGGGCCTGCCTTTAGTATATTATGTGTATGGTGAGGCTGTCATTACTAATGAGGAGTTACTGAAGTATCTGTAGGTTAAGATGGGAACTATTTCAGCATGTTAGGAATATACTGTAATTATTACTTTGATAATTTATTGAATTTATATTTATAAATTTATGTATGAAAGTCATATTGGTTTTATTTTCATAAATAAAAATTAATCAAAAGAGGAAAATCCAGGCCATTTGTAGACCATAGGCTAGATCATAAGGCTGTTTATGTTCTATTTTGTTTATATTTTTACATAAAAACTAAATGTCTTTAGGTTATTCTTAAACATATGTACATTTTTAAAAGCCAGCAAACATAATGATAATCACTCTTCCACTTACAAAAAGTCATGAAAAATATCAATGAAATGTTGAATTAATCAAATATCTTCTTCCTGTATGACTTGTTGGTATAAATATCATGTTTGATTTAAAAAATATTATCTTCTAAATTTGTGAGATATTGAACACATGCCATACTGAATTAATTTACTATCTTCAACATATTTTTATTTAGATTGGGAAGAGAATTTTCATATACATATGAGGAAGAGAATCTAACAAGAAGAGTTTGCTGTGAATCCTCATTTGTCAGTCAGGGTAAAGCAACCAGTCAATCAATACCCATTTCCTGTATGTTAACGATGTATTCAGTGCCAGGTTAAAAAGCTATTACAGATATAAGGACAGAATGTTAACCTGTGTTCATTCCTTCAACTTATCTCAATAAAACGGCAGGATGTTAATGTTGGAGTCAATAAATGACACATTATTTGCTCTGTCTTTAATAAATTGAAAAATTTTCACAATTTTTTAGATTACAGTCAGTCAGACAGAGCTAAATTAATGAACGAATCCCTCCATGGGGTATAATAGAATTTGAGCCTTTCAGACTGAAAAAGACTTTAATATTGTTTGCCTAATTAAAACAATTCAGCTAAAAGAGATTGCTATTTCCCTGATAACACACTGCTACTACTACTGATAAAACTGACACTGAGATCCAGTGCATTTGCCTTCACTATGAAGTTTTACAGTTGGTCTCCCTAGTACATTGCAGCAAATAGATGTGAACAGTGGGGAATTGGACACTGGCTGTTCATTTTGGCAGCTCTTCGCAGGGTCCAAAGACTGGGCCTCAGCTATGCAAATCCAGAAACAAATTTAACAATTCATCTGGAATTAATTAGGCTATTGGGGATTGAGTGAGCTAATCAAAATCACAGGATACCTTTGTTTATACTGGAATACCAATTTATTCATTTACAATGGGGAAAGCATCAGGTTTAGTAATAAGTGTCAGCTGTGAGCCTGGGAATCTCCCTTTTAATGCACAGGTCAAAGCTTCACAAGATGAATGAACAGAAAATTACAAAAAAGGGAGTTGGCTATTCTCAAGGCAGTCAAGCCCTAATCAGCTAATGAATTGCCCTTTGCAACACTAAAGACATTTGTGCCAGAGAGCCTTTCTTTTTCTTGTCACTTTCAAGTTTATTGACAAATTCTTAGCTGCTTTCTCTCTCTTTCTTTTACACTATGCACCGTCTGTGTACAACTAGAGCATTAACTCAGGTAGACTGCAGAAGAATTGAGTACATTACAGGTTTCTTCACATCAGGAAATGTTCCCATGGTCTTAGGCTTGGCAAACTATGCCCATGGACCAAATCTGGTCTATCATCTGTTTTTGTGAGTAAGTTGTATTGGAACACAGCCGTACCCATTCAGTACTGTATTGTCTGTGCTGTCTATAGCTGCTTTCAGCTATGTAAGCAGAGTTAAGTAGCTGCTACTGAGAACTTAGGGCATGCAAAGCCTAAGATATTCAATTTCTGGTCCTTCACAGAAAGTTGCCTATTTATTAAAATACTACTTTGCCACCTTTACATTCCTTTGACATGCTTAAGTTGTTTACATATAATCTATTGGATTCTGCTCATTCTCTTGATTCAGAACACTAAACCTAAGATAATTACATAGAGTCTGCATGAAAACTACTCTATATGGGTGAGTTCATAAACTACTCCTGTATTTTTTTTTTATCTTCTTTGAGCCTTCTGTAAATAGTGGCACAGGATGAGTTCCTGCAATAACTACAACAGATGCTACTCCCAGAGTCAAAAACAACATGAAAAAGTAAGTCAAATGTGTCCTACCTAAATGCAATTTCTAGCCCCTGGTAGTAACATCCTACCAGGTCTATGCTTTCCAAGCCTATCATGCAGAAGAATTATCATTTCTTCTCTCTTCTTAACACCCAATCAAAATACAAATTCCCAGGACAGGTTCTCAGCTAGAAAGAAAGCAATCTGATTATCCCATGTAAATTGTTCACAGTACTAATCTGTGAACAAGTTTGATTCTCCAAGAAGAGTATTTACATTTTAATGGGGGACATTTTAATTCAAATGTGCCTTTAACCACCAAAATGCTTAACAGAAAGCTTTGGAGAAGGAAACCTTCCAAGTAATCCTTGTCAATTCTCTGCCACCACTTTCTAAGAAACCAGAGGGATCTAAATCTGTCCAAAACCGTCTTAGTGTTTCCTTCTGTTAGACAACACTTTGGACAGGTTTGTTCCTCTGACCTCCTACTTGCTTTAGAAAACTTGCAATTATAAATACATTCTGTGCCCCCTTAGATACAAATCTTCACCCAGCCTCTTGCCAATTTTACGACCCAAGAATATTTTTTCTCAAAAAGCTGAGACCTAACCCTTTCAGATGTAATCATCAAAGAAAATAGTGCCTCTATCTCAGTCTCAGTGAGAGTATCAGAGCCTGACTTCAATAAATGCCAATTAACAAACACAATGGCCTAAGCACATGGACCAACCTCACTATACTCTCACTGTACCCCAGTATTTTTTTCACATGCTAACCTCAGGGCTTAATAACTTTTTTGCCTTTTGTTTTAGGGGAGTCTTGACCCCCTATTGCAACAGTGAAGAATAGAGTCTTTCATTCCTGTTTAATTTGCCTGTGCAATTTTTCTTTGAAAATCAGAAATCAGATTTCTTTTTCTGAAAAATCTCCAATTTTGTCTTAACTCTTCCATTCATTCTCATTTATGCTTGAGAGAGAGGGAGTTTACAAAATATTAACTAGAGGGTCAATAACATTTAATTATGGTCTATAATTCCAGAGACATCTAAAATTGAAGAAAAACACAGATTGTCCTTGCTTATTTTCACCTCTCCCAAAATAAAAAGCCACAAATTTAAGAATTTTTACAAGCTTGCAATTGGTGCCATGCAATGATAGTTTTATATCACTTATAATTCTAGAAATGCATCTTCTCTGCATATAATGTAATTTTAATTACTTTAAGTATATACTTCTCTTAATATCTTGTAGGCATAATTTTAAACAATATCACTACCTTGAAACTACAGGTCTTAAAAAATCATAAGTAATACAGTACAGTTGGAAGCTCTCCAGAAAATTAAATGCTATTTAAATGCCTAAGAATTCAGATTTTGGGTAATTCATCTTCATCATTAAAACAAAGAAGAAATGTGAACAATTATGCAATTAACTAAGTGCAAATATACACTCTATACATTTATTGCTAAAAATAATGTGCGGGATAAATTAAATAGATTGAAAATGTATTTATATGAATTATAAGATGTATGATTCTGTCTGTACGGATCTCAGATTTGCTGTGAGGCATCTGATTATTTGAGAAGAGAGGTCCAGTACAATAAATATGGGAATCAGTATTTTGTGGCTTTTGTACATGCAAACTTCCCAATTTTTTATGTAAATTCAATGTTTGTAGTAAGTTTTTCAGTTTTGTGGAGATTTTACTAAGGTACTATGTCTTTATCCTCCTCATCTGAACAAATTTTGTGAATGGTGTTGTCTAGAAAAATAAAATGCATTTCTTTTCAAAAAGAAGCTACTGAAGCAATTTCAAAAAAACATTTAGTAATCCTTAATGCTTAACTAGTTATAGCATCCTATGAAAAACAAACAAAAAAGTTATTTGGCATTAAGTAGATAGTCAAACTCATGTACAGATCTATTCTAGTCTTTGACACACTATTCCTTTTTTTTGTAATAAATAAAATTTAACAGTATAGTTGAAGTCTCAAATGTCACTGTTTTTATATTTAAGCCTGACTTTTATGTTATTAATTTTATGATGAAGTATATAATTTACTTAATTTATTTTACCAGGTGGCATTTGTTTACATTTTTAAATGACTATTTTAAGGATTTATTTTTATATTTATATTAAATTCATAATAATTTATAATGTGTTTTTAAAATTACAATATATAGAGAATTTTCAAGATATTTCAATGTATATTCATAAAATGCCAAGAGAAAAAGTCAAAGTATTTTAAACTTTATAATATGCTTCATTTGGAACTAAGGCAATTTTAAGCTATGATCAAACACTGTATTATGTATAAAATTGTTAATAAGAGTGATTTGATTTTGGCTGTGTATTATTTAGTACACTGTTAAAGGAAACTGAAGTATTAGTGCAAAAAAAACACTCTATAGGTTTTCACTATTAATAGAAATATTTTTTAAAAAACACAAATGTATATTTTGATAAAATGTGAAAATTTAAAGTTTTACGGCACTGACGTAGTAACAGTCAGAATTTCTTTGTGAAGGAAGCATGAGTTGGAGAAATAGAAATGAAGAAATACATAAATAAAAAGATTTGGTGCAGCAGATTCGATGCAAGGAGTGTACGGAATTAAAGACAGGCGACGGGGGAAATATCTTAGGACAATGGTATCACCCGCTGGTTTCTTTTCTCCATTGCTTCCTGGCCTTTGATGTAAATAATACTAAAAGTAAGAAATTACCTATAACCCTTTTAATATTTACATCCCTTTTTAGAAGGAAAAAATGCTCCAAGACTCAACAGAGCTGCATACTCTGTGACACATTTTGGACTGTCTTAAGCCCCACTGAGGCATGGCACTGCTGTCTGATCGTACGTTACTCTGCAAAGGGTCTCTCCGATAGGCTTGTTTGATTGGGATGTTACATCTTTAAGAGGTAGATAGTGGTCATGCCAGGGGCTAAGGTCTGTAACTTAGCAGTTTATCAGGAAAAATGCAATAAAGGCAGTCGATATGCAGTAAGCACAAGAGAGACTATTAATTTTGACAAAGAAATCTTTCAGTTCCAACATATCCTATTCTGTTTAACAGGGCATGGGGGACACATTCTTTCCCTGGGAAATGCCCTGGGCTTCCATGCTCAGTGTCTTCGCGGCACTTCTGGGGCTCCAAAGGAGATAGATTCCTCTGTCCCATTCAGAAGTATATGGCTCAGTATCTGAGATGAGCTTTATTATATAGATTGAATCAGCTGAGATGTCTGCTTCAAGATTAACATCATACAAATAGATTTAAAGGCAAAAATGAAACTACAGATAAAACGGAATACTCCATAAGCATTTCAATTCACCAAATAGATGTGACTGCAGATGGGAATGCTCTTAATCACTTCAATAAAAAGGAAAACATATATCACTTGATAATGATTATTTAATTATCCATTCTCATTGAAAATAACATACTGTTAAAAATTATGTGGGGATATATTTCATTAGTATTATTCTCTCTATGGAAACTTGATAAACCCAGACATTTGTTATTTTATTTTTGAATTTGGGCTATAAAAGGTGTCACATCATATTTTCTAAATGCTTATAACTAGTATTTCATTTATTTTGAAAATAGTAATACAAATGAACACATGGAACACAATATTTCTCTAGTATTTCTTAATTATCAGTTTAATACTTTATAATTCAGACACTAAACTGGCCATTTGTTAAAACAGCAACCCAGGAGGATACTGAGTTCCTTAACTAAATCCTCTTATCCTCATAATGTCAAATCTCTGTAATTAGCACATTATATTTATATCATCCATTTTTTATCAAAATTCTCCTTTGGTACTTTTAGGAAACAAATTTACCATATTGTCATGAAAGCACAAACTTGGATATATTGATTTTCTTAGGAATACAAATATTAAAATCCCACTTATGCTGATAGAAAACAAGATAGAAGCAAAAAACCAAAAAAGATTCTAGTTAGACAAGAAATTATATTTTATTACCCTGAAGGCATGTTGTATAATTAGATTTTAATATATTCCTAAGAAATACTTATATAAATTTTCTTTAAAGGAAAACATTTTTAAAAAACCACAAAACCTGAAATCATGATTTAATTTATGTTAATGAGATGCCATCTGATAGAAAATTTTTAAAAATTGTTAATACACATTTTATATGGATGATATAGGTCATATTTTCTGGGAGAAAGAAAGATTGCACAGGAAGTACCATATTTCATATATTACCTTGCATGAGTGTATTATCACATAAACCATATTATTTTTCTATGTAACATATTACCCAAAATAAACTGACTTGTGTGGCATAGTAATAGGGAGCAAAGGACATCGGATCAGTGCAGGGTGGTTTCCAGTATGATTCCGAATTTAAATTCTGACTGTCACTTGCTAGTTATAGGATATTAGTTTCCTCACATGGAAAATGAGGGTAATGGTAATAGCTATATAATAGACAACTTGTCAGGATTAATTAATATAAAATGCTTAGTAGATATTCCATAAACGGAAGTTATTAATATAATTAGGCTACCAAACATTACCCCTCCAAGTAATTCCAATCTTATAGTGTGACACTTTACTTGCTTAAAACAAACTTACAATTATTCACAACAATATTTGGAAAACATATATATACGTATATACGTAAAAATCACACAAACACACACACACATACAAAGCAGTGTACAAAGAAAATGTTTGCTTTTCTTGAGATCAGTGTAGTTTTTAAGGTTATTTTCAGATTTTCCAAGAATACTAATAACTGTACATCTACTAATTCATCTTTTATTCCAGTCATTGACTAATGTAAGCATTACACAATTAAAAATACTTTTTACATTAAAAATATATTGATAGTAATATCTTAAAAATATGTTTAAATATATTGATTCAGATAGCAATATATTTCTTTCTGAATGGATCTATATATATAATTCTCTCTTCATGTACAATACAATTTTATAAATGTTAAAAATTATATTTAAATTGAAATTTAAAAATGACCCCAATTTAGGGGATCTATATGTAAATGACACCCAGTTTTAATCATAAAAGTACAAATCCTTTTTTTTTTCTAGACAGAGTCTCACTTGGTCATCCTGGGTAGATGCTCAGCCAGTTTTTCTATTTTTAGTAGAGACAGGGTCTCCCTGTTGCTCAGGCTGGTCTCAAACTTCTGAGCTCATTCATTGGATCCTCCCGCTTCAGCCTCCTAGAGTGCTAGGATTACAGACATAAGCCACAGCTCCCGCCCCAAAATACTATTTTGAAACTATAGTATATATTTCTTCGAGAAATATTCAGTTATTTATAGCATTTAATTTACATATATTTCCAAGTAAATAAAAAATGAAGAGTGAGAGAGAGAGCACAACAGAAAGAGACAGAGAAATAGAGAGGCAGGGAGAGGCAAATAGACAGATGGGGACAGAGAAAGGAAAGGGCAGAGACAAGCAGAACAATAAATTCAACATAGTATTGCAGCTCGGAAAAAATCTATATGATCTGAGATTGAAATCAATAGCTACCATCAATAGCTACTGTTGCTTTTCTTTATTTTAAAATGGTCATTCATTAGTTAACAAGTATTGAATGTGTGCCTATTATATATCATACCTTTTGAAACCTTATTAATTATCTTTAGGATGCTAGTAGTCATAATGGAGAGTCATAGGACAGAAATATTTAGCTACAAAGTTTCAAGCATTTCAATTCTGAACTCTGGTCGCTGTAGCCTCCATGTGAGAACTGAACAGTTGTTCACTTTCTCTAAAGAGTTAAAGTTACAGTTTGCACTTTAGTTTTCTCAAGACTAGGAAGACTAATTAAAATCTACTCTCTTGGGGATTTTCAAGCATATAATACATTGTTACTAACTATAATCACCATGTTGTACAATAAAAAGATTGCTGTACACTATACATATACACACACAATTTTTACTTGTCAATTAAAAAATAAATAAATTAAAAGTTATTGACTCCAAAAATGTAGGCTGCAATTGAATGACTAATGATACAGCAAAACTTGAATTTTCATAGGCAGGTTGGTCAATATAAATATCTGTGATGTATGCAATGGTTTAATATACTATATATATGAATATGTATAATAGAGATATATTTATATATAGCATATATATTATGCTTATTCCATAGTATTTAAATATATATACATATATACACACATATATTATCCCACATATTTGGAAATAAATCACAGTGCCCAAACTCACACAGTCCATCATCACAGAAATTAATTTAATTAATTAAAGATGTGAATATTGGGAAGGAAGTGAAAGGAGTAAAGGGAGTATATATAAATCTGCTCTCCTGGTTTTCCCGCATCAAGAAAAACAAAATATTGTCAATGTTCTTTGTCTTCATTTTTCAGACATTTCAGTTCAGAGAAATGCAACAATAGAACAGTGAGCCAATCTTGTAGATTCTAACATTCTTTCAAGGTTTGTTTTCATCATTATTGCTATTATATTAATGCTGATAATAGAAACTACACAAATAAATCACTGATAATTTAAAAAGGGGATATTACAATCCAGAGTCGAGTTGGATTTCAAAGAAAGCTCTATCATCACATTTGATCAACAGAAAGAAGAGTATGCATTTATCAGAGCTGCAGATATATTTTCAAAGTAAACTGAAAACTCAGTGAAGGTGGAGAAAGTTTCAGAAAGGTGAGAAGTGAGAAATGGGAAAACAGCAATACAGGATGAGATTTAATTTAGATAACTGTAAGGTAATACACAGAAGGAATGCTGAGAGAAAGAAACAAGTTGAAGAGTATTGGTTAGGGAGCACCATTTGGAGAGTTACTGTGGATTGTTATGGGAGGGAATTTTGCTAAATGAGAGTGAAGTAAAAGCTTAATAAAGTATTAGCTCTAGCATGTAAAGGGCATTACTAGCTTTTACCCTGTATACCTAGGGTCGATTCTAGCAAAAACTAATAAATTTAAAAAGAAGAAGAAGAATTATAATAGCTAAAATTTACTAGACACTAAGTCTGTGCTATACATATTATATTCTTTATCTTAGTTTTGAAAACTTAAGTGAATATTAAAGCAAATATTCTTATTACCCCTATTTTATTAATGGAAAGTTAGGTCTTAGAGAACTTAAGCAATTTTTCAAGGTTGTATGGTTATAAACGGTGGATCAAGGTGATGTAAAATTTGAAAATTTACAGATAAAACTTAAAGAAGAAAAATTTAAAACATCTCACAAAAGCACTGGATATTACTATAAAGGAATAAAGAGTTTCATTAAAATAGTTTTCAAAAATGACGGTGATAGCTAACATATATTGAATACTTAGTATATGCTACATACTATTTTCCATGCTTTGATAGTTTTGATTTATTTAATTTTCAAAAATAATACAAATTAGAATTATTATCCCATTTTTACATTAGGGACACTAAAGCAGGAAATAAGCATGCAATGTCCCTAAGGTCACATAGTTATTAAGTGCTAGAGTGGCTTCTGAGTTCTCCACCTGCCACGCCCAGTCCTATGGATATGTACAAGTTGTTGTTATGCTATGCTGATTCTGGTATTGGGGAAAGGGGGCAAAGGTCTACCAGAATGCAGTGTAGAAAAACTAAAATAAAAAAAGGGAATTATTGAAAAAGTATCATGCCTAGTATATAGTGTAATTATTAATAAATATTTATTGAATACATAGAAAATAACAAGTGAGTTAGGGAAAGTTTGAGATAAACATGATCTCATTGAGAAAATAAAAATAATAAACCAATTTAATCTCTTCCCTCATTCAGCTGACAATATTTATTGAGCACATACTATGTGCTAGGCACTCTTCTGATGTAAGAAACACATTTTTGAAAGAGAAAAGGTCATGCCCTTACAGAGCTCATATTCCAGAAATTACAATATTATGCCAGGGTTCAAACATTTACATTTTTATTCTGAACTATATTCTTCCAGTTAGTTTTGAATCAAAACATAATTTCATAATATAAACTAAATCCATTAATATACCAAAGATATTAAAAGTTACAATTTTAATTTTAAAAACTTCTTTACATAAATATTTATGTAGGAAAGAAAATAATAATATATTAAAAATTAATACAGCTCAAATTTTAGTTTAAGTATCTAGTGCTTTGAAATTCAAGTTAATTAGACTTGAACCTGATGCTAGGTGCAATGTCGTATATTTTGCTTGTCACATCACATTCCCAGCTCCGAATCTACTTAATATCAGTGTTGGGGCCATCTAACCTTCTTGTAAGCATATTGCCTCCATCCAAACTATTCTTTGTTCCTTTCATTACCTATTTACAAACTCCTTCAGACTCACCATTCCCTATTCAGCTTTAGGTTTACTAAGTTTTAGATTCAGACTCTTTACTTAGTCTGTTTACTAAAGGGGCTCCCCAATAACGGGTGAGGGGAAGTGCCAGCAGCTTTAGCTTTTCTGTTTTGTGTTTTGTTTGTTTAGTTTTTGTCTTTATTCATCTGCCATATGTATTTGGAAGGACAAGGGTGTGGCAGAGACATTCATTTTTCAAGTATTATGAATTATGTCACCTTTCTTAGAGATTAGAGTTTGTTCTTATTTTAAGTGTTTTATATTTCTTTCTATTACACAAAGAAAAATCTGAGAAAAGGATCATAATAAAGTATATTTATTGTTATAACCTTCTAAATTTCCCCTGGAGGAAAATATCTGGAAAACATTTTGTCAAATAACAAATTTATAAAAGTTAAGTAAAAATTGTAGCATACACAATAACAGTAGTATTAATAATGATTGAAAATAGATGATGCATTAAAAGACTGAAAATAACAAGAATCAAAGGAATTCCACGTTTTCAACTCTCCACTTTTTCTAAGTTTCTCTCTGACATTAAAGAAAACCACATTAAATCATTCAGTTCAGTGAAGTGGAACACTGCAAATGGTAATGATATGAAGATGCAGTACAGAAATCAAACTGAATTATAGAGTCAAAGCAAAAGTTCCATCACGTGAAAGAGTAACTGTGCAAATCAATTAATGAAGCAGATAAATTCAGTCCAGGCTCACATGAATCAAGAAAATTAGCCTCTATGTGTCCGTGTGTGTGTATGTGTGTGTGTGTGTGTGTGTGTGTGTGTGAGATTTGAAAATAATCTCCACAAAACAGAAATTAGTCCATGAAATATGTCTAAATACTGAGGGTGAGAACAAACACTATTGCTTCTTTTTGTTTTCTCTGTTATAAAAGGAAATCAATAACAATAAAAAACTACATCACAGAAAATTTGAGAAATAAATAATTAGGAAACACACTAGCAGACATCACTTGCATTTTGCCAAATTTCTTTCTAGCTATAATTTTATGAATGAATGGATGTTTGTGGAATTCAAATATATTTATATTTATTTTCCATTATTGTAATCAGGGATATACTAAACAAATTTCACAACCAATATGGCATTAGCACTGACCAATCAGAACGGGTGATACAGCAGATACTGTTAACCTGTCCATGCCAATTGCATATTAGCCCTGACAACAATCAGAATTTGCATAAACACTGAAGTCTTATTGATAATCATCATTAAAAATGACTGAATCCTATTTTATAGAGTAGATATAATTTATTTAAATATTTCTTTTTTCTATAATAAATACAATACAATAAGGTACATAGCCATAGCTGTATTTTCCCTTATATTATCTCACTTTCATTTCAAAATAGAAATTGAAAGCTCAAAATTTAGAATATTTTAAGACGATTAGTATATGTTGCCAAATTTCACCTTTCACTTCTCACAAAAATCAACTCACGGTGAGTAACAGACTTAAACCTAAGGTGTGAAACTATTAGAATTATAGAAGAAAATGTTGGAAAAACTCTTATGGACATTGGCCTAGGCAAAGAATTTATGACGAAGACCCCAAAGACAATCACAGCAACAACAAAAATAAATAAATAGGACTTGATCAAATTAAAAAGCTTCTGCACAGCCAAAGAAACAGTCATGAGAGCAAACAGACAACCTACAGAATGGGAGAAAATTTTCGCATGCTATACATCTGATAAAGGGATGATAACCAGAATCTATTTAGAACTCAGAAAAA
>CAUYSK010101069.1:0-14189 GCA_963575035.1 Avahi laniger
TACAGGCATGCGCCACCATGCCCGGCTAATTTTTTCTATACATTTTTAGTTGTCCGATTAATTTCTTTCTATTTTTAGTAGAGACAGGGTCTCGCTCTTGCTCAGGCTGGTTTCAAACTCCGGAGCTCAAACAATCCGCCCGCCTCGGCCTCCCAGAGTGCTAGGATTACAGGCGTGAGCCACCGCGCCCGGCCTCACTATTTTTAATAAGTCCAATTTATACCAAAGAAAAGCAGATACAGAAGTTCTTGAATTATTACATGAAGTATGTAGAATTCATTCAGTCTTTAGACCTCAACTAACAATTTACAGAGAAAAAGCGGTCAGGGCAGGAGATGTCGGGCGGCTGAAGGATACTGCAAACAGGAAGCCCAGGAGGTGAAGAAGTGCCTCCCCAGCATGTTCCCGCTCCGGGTGCACATCCAGCTGACGCACTTGTCGTGGCCGGTGCTGATCACCCACTCTGCCGCCAGGCTGAAGATAATTGCAGAGACCCGGTTCTGATGAGCTGCGACAACAGAAAGGCAGGTGAAGAAACGGGACCTTCAGGAACAGCTCTCCATGGGGAAGAACTGAAGCCCAACTTCTCAGTCTGCTCTGCCTGGACACTCTTGCACACATCGCCGCAGTCACATCCTGGAAATGCCCGTGCAGGTATGAACCCTATCCTCTGCGAGCAGCTTTCAGACAACCTGCCCCACCAATGCTCCTGCACTGCTTTCTCTAAGGCCCTGCCCTCTCCCCCACACACGGAAGCCCACCAGAGGCTGCAATTCATTAGAGTAATACTCAAGAGGGATTCGAATAATAGAGAATATATTTTTCTCTATGCTCCAAAGAACATTTTTACTTTCTTCTAAAAAATCTTAACTATTGACAAATTCTACATTAAAGCAGCAGTCTTTTCTTAACAATGTTTTTTATTGTCTATAACTTTAGTGTTTTGACCCTTTAGAAAACACTGGCACTGTAAATAAGAGTAACTACAATTTTCTAAAATTAAAACATCGTGTCAAACATTTTGTTTTTGAGCCAGGCATGGTGGCACGCACCTGTAGTCCCAGCTACTTGGGAGACTGAGGCAGAAGATACACCGGAGCCCAGGAGCTGGAGACCAGCCTGGGCAAAAAAGCAAGACCCCGTTCCACACACACACACACACACACACACACACACACACACAAAAGAATGAAAAGAAAAAAAAAAAAGAAAATCATTTTGTTTTCAAAATAATTTTTGTTTGTGTACAACCTTTTATTATTTATAAAGACAAAGAATTTGTAAAGTTCTCTAGTCTAAAATAATAGCTGAGAATGAAGAAGGCCATTAGCTGGCTTTGAAATATTTCCAAGTTAATTATAAGCCACACCAAGGCAGTGACCTACCCTCTACTTCTCTGGTATAGAACCTTGCATGCAGTAGGTGTTTAATAAATGCCAAATCTGATGAATGAAGTCAGAGGCCAGACAGACAAACCACTGACCTTGCTCTCAGCTGTCTACACTGCTTCCAGAAGAACTAAGGGACTCTCCCCAAAAATCTCTGTGAAGGTCAGATTCATCCACTGCTAAAAGGTTACAATGAACAATTAAATACTCATGAAGGCTCCTGAAACCTAAAGAGTACTCCGATACCTATTAATCTTAGATTCGAGGAAAGCAACTCTCAGCAAATGACAACTACCATTTAGCTGAGACCTGACTCAGCGATGGATGTAGGGCTTAGTGCTTTTTCTGCTTTAATATTTTTAAGTGGTATAAACACTTACAAGGTGTGTATTATGCCCATTTTCAGATAAGAAAACTGAGAAGCCAACATTAAATGCATGCCCAAAGTCTAATAAGTGATAGATTAACTTGGTCTGTCTGACCCCAAACACTTTTTCCACTAAACCTCAAACAGTGACAAGGTTTACACTAGTTTGTGGTAAAGATATTGGATTTTTTCTTGGGAGGAAGTGTCCTATTTCTAAGATTATATCCTTTCTGCTGTTTTGTTTTTTAGATGTCCTTTTATAAAATTGGTGAAATGCAGTGATGCTTATTTTGCTTCATTTTTACTTTTTAAACTCCCTCACTTGGCAAAATAAAAAATCTGGCAATTCCTATATCAGTCCTTCAAATGTTTTTAAAATTGTTATTAATCAATGAAAAATACAAAAGTCTGGAAACCACCACAAAAACTATGCTGTCTTATAACCTATAATGAACTCTGACAACCAAAATATAGATAAAAGTAACATGAGATATAAATATTACATACTTTGATATAAAATTTAACAGATAAAGTAATTTATTAAGGAATTTGCCTTTTGACAAAAACATTGATCAGGCATATTTTTAAAAAAGGTCTCCAAACTTCTAGGTACACACTTCATAAAAGGGACTTACAGATTCTTGACTATTTTAGAAATAAACCTTCAAGTGATAGCGGAGAATTCAGAGTTGTTTCTGTTATTGTAATAACACTGTAATGCTTATACGTTATTCAACAATGTAAGATTGTAAAGTGGAGTCATTCTTCATCACCAAACAGGTTCCCCCACCAACATATGCCAAGTTCAAACATATGGTCACAGTTGCATCACTTTTCTGTTTTAATTTGGAATAGGTGAAACGGTATCTAGGGAAAAGCAATTTGGCCTTTTTATTAAAGTTCAAAAATCTCTTTCCTATATCCTACTATTAGACCAAATTTCACTAAGTTGAACAGCATATACATAAAACATTCAGCCTCTAATTTGCACCCTATGCGCAAGCATAAATAATATAAAATTTTAGAAATATAGGATTAATAAAATGAGGCTAATTGCTATGTCTTTAGGCGAAGTTTCTGGGAATCAGCTAATTGGTCTGCTGGGAACCCACGACGTAATCAAATTGCTCTGGTTTTGCAGTTTCAATTTCAAGTTACCATTGGGAACTTGCTTTTATTGTTAAAATATCTAAATTCACAAGACAAAGCAAAAACTGAGAAAACTGTATATGCCACAGATGTTACAAAGCAGTAAAAGCTTTGTAGTAAAAGGTGCTTACACTTTAATTAGAAAACACTGTAACTCCCTGGAAATACGGGCAAAATCACAAACAGACATTCACAAAGATGACAAATGGTCAACACTAAATAAAACTTAATAATTTTCAAATTGAGAAATTTTTATACTTTAAACCGGCAAAAAAAGAAATCTTTATAAAGCAGCAATGTTGTGAAGACTTAATGAGTAGACACTCTCAGCCCCTTTTCCTGGGATTGTAAAAACTTATTGTATCGATGGAAAGCAGTTTGCAAAATAAATATAGAGCATTAAAAAGCTTTTTTAAAAATATTATCATAGAAGAATGGTTAAATTGAATGTGATACACATACCCAATATGCAAAATTTTAAGGATTAATGAGCAGGAAAAAGATGATAAAACTCTAAAGAACTAATTCTCTCTCACATAATTGGGGTAACAAAAGTAAAACGTTAATGTGAAAACCTAATTTTCAACACAAGAGATGCTCTCCTAGTTTTGCATATATCTACATGTATATGTGTGTGAGACAGTGTGTGTGTATTATAATTACCTGGGTAGGTCTTGATAAAGTTCATTTTATTAAAATCTTCAGATATGTGAAATTCCTAAAAGTAAACACATACAATGAGAAAAGTTATGGTTTTAAAAGCAACAGGAACATAACTTTTAAAGTGAGGCAAAATCTAAAGATGACTATCACAAGACCTGGGACTTAGCATTTGCTATTTAAGGATGACTATGAATCGCTTCTTTCATCAGCCCTGTCCTCAGGCCGTCACTTCTCCGGGGGAGCAACCGAATCGAATGAACAAAGTGTCACCGACCAGCACAGCACTGTTGTCCACCTCTCCCTCCGCAAGCGAGCACTTGGCACTCCCTCTCCCTCTAACTCCAAGATTTTGCTAATTTTGCTCTCCTGGCTATAAAAAAAAAAATCCCTCAAGATGATGCATATAAAGCAAAACTGCACATACCATCACTAACAGAGCTCTCAGCTACAGTGAAAATAAGGCATTGAGTATCTCAGCAATTTAATGGGGAAATTATACATATTTAATATACAAAACATATCAAAAAAGATAAATTTACAGATTGTAGGTGGTTTTCCTCTTCTTTTTATACCCCTGTATTTTCCAAATTTTCTGTAGACTATGTAATACTTTATAACTTGGAAACAATTAAACTTTTTAATGAAAAAATAAGCCTCAGCATAAAAGTGAGAAGATAAAACTTTACAGTAAAATCACTAATTAAGAATTCTCTTGATCAGTGCTAAACTGACATGGACATTATGAATTGTTGACTGACCAGAGTGAGGGAAAAAAGCACACAAAGGAATGTGGATTTCTTGTCCTCCATCTTATTTGGGCAAAGTACACAAGTGTCTCAGCATTGTACACATTAATCTGCACAGGGGGAAGGACCAATGGACCAATTGCTAGCTAATGTGAAATTGGATTTACACTGCCCCTTTCTATTGGGGAGCTGTAAGAGTCTTTATGTGCCGTCCCATAATCACAGAGTTTCCCCTTGAACCAAGAGCCACAAGAAGGGTCCCTAGAGAGATAATACACAAACACTGCCACCACTGAGCTCTCTGAAGAATATTTGAAGAACTATTTGAAGAAGCCACTTTGCAGCTTTTTCTTACATATGTGCATGCACATCACCATGATGTTCCTATAAAATTTTCATGAGAAAGAGAAAAAGGAGAGCTCTCTTTATAGGTATAAGTGACTTTAGATTATTAGGCAATAGTTTCTTAGATGTATCTAAAGCACAAATAACAAAAATAACAAACTGGACTTCATCAAACTTTAGTGGGAGTTGCAAATATTTGCAAATCATGTATCTGATAAGGGTCTAGTATCTAACATATGGAAAAAACGTTTACAATTCAACAATTAAAAAAGCAAATAACCCAGTTAAAAGCTGGAAAAGGAATTAAATGCTTTTCCAAAGAACATACACAAATGACCGATAAGTACATGCAAAGATGCTCAACATCACTAGTCATTAGGGAAACACAAATCAAAAGCACAATGAGGTGCCATTTCACACCCACTACGATGGCCATAATAAAAACAAAACAAAGCAAAGCAAAACAAGTGGAAAATACCAAGTGTGGACAATGATGTAAAGAAACTGGGACCCTCACACACTGCTGGTAAGAGCGTAAACTGGTGCGGCCACTTTAGAGAACAGTTTGGTGGTTCCTCAAAAGTTAAATATAGTTACCATATGACCCAGTAATTCTACTCTTAGGTATATAATACCCAAGAAAATTGAAAACATATGTTCACACAAAAACCTGTACACGAATGACCATGGCAGCATTATTCATAATAGACAAAAAGTGGAAACAAGCCAAATATCCATCAACTATTGAATGGATAAACAAAGTGTGTGTATCTATATAATGAAATACTATTCTACCACAAAAAGGAATGAACTAATTCAAGCTACAACATGCATGAACCTTGAAAACATGCTAAGTGAAAAAAGACAGACATAAAAGGCCACACATATTGCATGATTTTATTTAAATCAAATGTCTGGAATGGACAAATTCCAAGACTCAGAGAGTAGATTAATGATTGCCAGGGACTGGGGGAAGGAGGTATGGGGAGTGACTGCTAATGTGTTTGGGGTTTCTTGATGGGATGGGGGTGGGTGATGAAATGTTCTGGAATTATGGAGTGGTAATGGTCATACAATCTTGTGAACATACTACAAAACCACTGAATTGTACACTTTAAAATGGTAAATATGGTATATGAATTGTATCTCAATTAAGGAAAAAATAAATATATGCACACAATTAGATCCACAAAAATACCAGTCTATAATAGATTGGAAATTTAAATGTCTGGTCCTTCACCAAACATGGTTGAGAATCACTGCCTTAACCAGTTCTATGAGTTGTTGGCTGACTGGCTAGCCCCTAACCTTGCTCGCCCCTCCTCCTCCTTCTTTTCTCTCTCTTTCTCTCTCTCTCTCTCTCTCTCTCTCTCACACACACACACACACACACACAGAGTGACAGGGGCTGTCCACCATCATGGTTTAGGGATAGGGCTGCTAAGGTCACACTCGCTGGACAAAGGCTGTGCGCTGTGGGCTAGGCCCAGCACCCAGTCGTCAATCATGACAGCATTCTGAGCTCCGTGGAAATAGTTCAAAATTAAGCACTAATTTAAATTAACCCATTGTTTGACCTAACATCTATACTGAATTAAACATTTTTTATGCCAAACAGTCAGACACCCATTGTCAGCTTTACTTAAACTGTCTGACGTAAGTCAACCTGTGGAGGGCAATGTAAAGAATGTAGTGAATGCATTCTGGAAGCTACCTACCATTACGGCACCATTATCCTGGCCCACAAATATCCGTCTGCTGTCGTGATGGTAAGCCATGGTGGAGCAAGGAGCTGCCGGAAAAACAAAGACCACGTTACATGCAAGGCTGAGCATTTTAAGTCACTGTTCAAAGCGTATTATCATTAAGAAGAGCTATGTAATTTTGGTTAAAATTGAGTTAAAAGAGGGTGCACATTTCTGTTGCTAAGGGCAGAAATGTTTTGTTAAAAAGGCATGTAAATTTAAAATGTTATTTCAGTTCTCTCTGTTGTTTTAGTTTAAAATACTAAATTTACAAACCTTCTCAATTATTTCTACAGCTTTGGGTGAAGCGAGCTAGCATGAAGTTTCATTGATTGAAACTCCTACCTGTGCCTGGCAAGGCTGAGGACCCAGGGTGATCTGACGTCCCAACACCCAGAAGCTCACACTGCCCCTGCCGCCCTTCCCCATCAAAGGCCAAAGAGTAGCTGGAACGTGTGCAAAGACGGGTTCCCTGCACCGGATTGCCCATTCCATGGCGTACGTGAGCAAGCTGGGGAAGCCACCTTGGGATTACTTTTTTGAATGGTCAAATGGTCAAAAAATGCTCGCTTTTGCAATGACACACACAACTAGGTTTGTAGTGATTGGAGTTCTGAAATGCAGAGAGGTTTCTTTGTCCACAGCATTGTTATGTGCCTGGGATAACACCTGCCTCTTCTCATAAACACCCTTCTTCCATGTTCTACCTACCCTTCCAGAAATCATGCACCAGAGAATGAGTTTCAGAGAGAAGAAACTCTAAACTGTCTTCCTCCGCTAAAAATCAGAATTAAAGTAATTTATAAAATAGAACATTTGGAAAAAGAAATGTTTGGGTTCACTTTGGCCTAAAGAATTTTAGTTAACAAGGAAAGAATCACAACAAGGAAATGTATGCCAGGAAAAAACAAAACAAAACAAATGAACTTGAGTTTACTTTGAAATAAAACTGCTCATAAAAAAAGTAAAAGAGCCAGGCATGGTGGCTCATGTCTGTAATCCCAGCACTTTGGGAGGCCAAGGCAGGTAGATCACTTGAGGCCAGGAGTTCCAGTCCAGCCTGGGAAACATAGCAAGACTCCGTCTCTACAAAAAATTAAAAACATCAGCCAGGCACGGTGGCATATGACTGTAGTCCTAGCTACTCAGAAGGCTAAGGCAGGGAGATTTCTTGAGCCCGGGAGTTCGACGTTGTAGTGAGCTATGATTGTACCACTGTACTCCAGCATGAGTGACAGAGAGAGACTGTCTCTTAAAAAAAAAAAAAGTTAAAGAAAAAAAAAATCTTCTAAATGAAGTCACCATCTGCACCATCTGAATATAAAGTTCTCTCTCTACAATGGGCCAATATTCTCCAACAAAGGAAGAAAGTAAACTATAATACTGGATTGTACTCAAAAGCTAAAACAGAGCTCACTGTATGATCAGACTATAGAAAGATACTGTTTCAGCTGCATTCAAGAACTATGCAGTTAAAAGGAAGGTATTGAAATTGTGCACAATTAGAATTGACTATAAGCCCGTATTCCCTTATCCATAATATTGATATTTCAGATTAAAAGAATGACCATATTTAAGAATTACAACCACAAAGATATACATATCCTCATATAATCAAAATGCTCTTTAATAATCATGCATAAAATTATTTTTGACAAATCAATCATGCTCTGATTTCAAAATTCACTGTCATCATTTTTGCTTGCTCTCACACTGATACTAAATCTTAATGCGTTAGTTTTAAGTGTCAATTCTTTTTATGCCTGACTCTACAACAAACTACATAAAAATCTAAAATCCCTCTTTTGTGTAAAAATTATAATGTGCTGGATAATTTTATAAAGCTAGAGAATTTTCACATACTTAAAAAAAAAAGCTTCCCTAGTTTGTTTTGTATATAATGATGTCCTGGATTTCTTCCTAGAAGGGAGGTTTCCATTGAGATAAGCAACATAAATTTAAAATAGAAGCGGAGGGTTGGATATTCACTTAGTTTTATAAATAAGCAAAACACAAATTATCTTTCAAACCAGTGAACTTTTAAAAAGGCATCAGTCCAGTAAAAAATCAAATGCTTAAAACTCTGGATGAGACCAGATGGCCAAATCTCAGCCTGCTATATGTTTTGTTAATAAATAAAGTTTTTTTGTTTTTTTTGGAACACAGCCAGGCTCTTTCATTTATGCACTGTTTATGACTGTTTTCATGCTACATGTATGTATTGTTTATGACTGCTCATGCTACAGGGCAGAGTTGAGTCATTGCCACAGAGGCTGTTGGCCCACGCAGTCCAAATATTTCCTATCTGGCGCTTTGCAAAAAAAGTTTGTGGCCTTGCCCCGTAACTGTGGTGGGCAACACAGTTTCAGAGTCACAGACAGGCATGGATTGGAATTCCAACCACGAGCAATCAACTTAGCCCCTCTGGCCTCAGTTTCCTCAAGCACAAATAAAAATCTCATCTACCTTGCGTAGCTTTTAGGATGATTTCATAAAACTCTATTACCAAAAAAAGGCATGAAACACAAAGTAGGTATAGATTCTGAAAGTTATTTTTGGTATGTGAGGTAATGCTATGGAACATAATTGGACTACATATAGCAATACGCTGTTTGGCTGATTGGCTGATTGTCCACTCTGTCAGGTCACAGGAAAAAGCTTACATTGGTGGAGAACCACTAAAACATCCTAAATTAGGTAATCTGCAGATAGCTTTTAGAACCAACATGGTACTTTGCTTCTAATATTTTGAATTTAATTTTGAAATAAAAACCATTCTAAAACAGACAAGCAGTTATTTCTCATAATTCATTTACTGTTTTCTCCTTGTGGTGTTCTTGCAGCTTGATCAGCAGATCCAGGTCCAAATGGAGACAATAAAGCAGCAGCATCTGGAAGCGACACGCTGCAAATGTGGAGATATAGACAGGGAGGTGCCGGCCACCCGCTGCAGAGAAGCTGTGGCTCTTCTATCACATCCCTCCTTGCGAGGCTGGGAATCCTTCATACAGTTAAGCCAACTTAGGGAGGGATGGGGACAGACAGAGCCACAGCCACTTGCCCAAGATCCAGTGGGCAAGAGAGAGTGCACATTTCTGCTTGCTGGGGTTTTGGTAGGAGAGAAATTAATTGCAAAGTTGTACTAAATATCTAAGGAAAATACAAGCCAAGAACTAACTGAACTAAATATAGGACAAAATCCATCTTGGTCTCTGTCTCTATTCCAATGAGCATGAACCCCAAGGCTGAGGACTCAAGGATTAAGCTATGACCAAAATATTAACTAGGGAGGAAGGGAGGGGTGGGAGGAATAACAGCAATAGCATTAATGAGATTTTCCACAATGACAGCACATCTTTCCCCAACACTGGTATGAGTTCCTGAGGCTGCTGCTACCACTGGGAAGTAAGGAGTTAACAGCCTGACAAAAGTCTTTATCTTGGAGTGGAGGGGTAAAGGGTGGGCTCAGAGGCCCAGGGTGTCCCACTCACCTCTGCCCTGCTTTCAAAAATTCCCTAAGTAAATGTCAAACAGGCTCCATAAGCACCTTTACTAAGACATCGGTCACTTCATAGTTCAAGGTGGGAATTCAGTGTGAGAAACCAAGGTTACGCACTCACAGTACGTGCCGACGAGGGTAACAAGGAGATGCTTCTGCCGGGCACAATGAATTATGGGCAGGTTTTTAAGTAGTCATCAAATGTGCCATGTATTGTAAAGTTTTACTGTTCCTTTTATAATAGTTGTCTTTATACCGGTGTTCCAAAGTCATTCATTTTCATTGAATGATTATTAAGACGGAGAAGTTGACCAGCCTGCCTGAGCTGTTGGTAGAAGGTAGAACAAATAAAAATTTCTCATAAACTAATTTTTTGTGAAAATTATTACAGGATCTAACCACTACACACAAATGAGGAAGTGCCAACCGACAAGAGTGGTGCTTAGAAGAAACATGCAGACTGATTAAGCTCTGGAATACCTGTGAGAAAGCTGTGAACAGTGTCAACAGCATCGGAAACAACTGTCAAGAGCTCTTCTTTGGAAAACTTTATAATGGTCTTCAGTAACAAACCGTCAAGCACACACCAAAGCCTTTTTTCTTTTCCTAGGGAGTCCTCTGAATATTGAAACACTAAGCTCAGGAAAATCCCTCATTAAGGAACAAAAGCGCAAGGAAACCAGCAGCTACGGACCTTACGCATGGCTACCTGGGATGGCAGGATTCAACCCCCGTTTGGGCTTGGGTGACACCCAGGCATTCTCTGAGGGGCTTTCTTTTCAAGAAAGGCTGAAGAAAAGAAGAGAGAAGGATGGCAACACCGCCTAGATGTGCAGGAAGTGCTAGAATTTACATGCAATCTTATGTCACTACCTCCCGGAGCTGTTTTAAAGCCTTAATGTAGAAGCTTTATTGTCCAGATTTATTTTTAGAACATACCTGAGTGAGAAATTCTCTATTTAGAATGTGTTGTACCTTAGAACACATCTCTCAACAGGACCCAGAGCTCTATGAAAACGTTGGGCAAAGGCCTGGTCAAAGCTACGGAGGGTCCAGGGTCCTTTTTCAGTGTTAGTATCAGCTGCTACTAAGTACAAACTTACTACTAACCTAAGTCAGCCAAATTAAGACAAAGAAAAACCAGGGAGGAACGTGCCTTTTCCCTTTTTTCCCCCCAGTTTTGCTCAAGCCGGCTTCAGTTAAGCCAGTAGACCCAACTTCCTTTGCAAAAGAAAAGGAGTTTTCCTGCCGTGTATTATAGCCTGTCAGGGGTATTAGGCAACCGAGATACTCATTTTGAAATCCGGCAGCGATTTGCAACCAGACGCTTTGATGAAGAAATCATCAACAACACTGGGGCATCTTCTTCACGTGGAGCAGCTCAGCTACTTACAGGCCATGGTGTGGTAGATGCTGGGCCAGTACTGACCGCTCTCTCTTTTCAGCCACACTCGGATGGTTCTGCGGAGAAATGAAAAGAAGAAAAGAGTAGTTGACAGTAATTTTATCTTCTTTTGTGCTCCAGGAAAACTGAATTTTTTAAAAAACTTTCAATACTATTTCCTAGCTGACCTTATAAAGTTAATCAATTGGATAAATATATGTATGTGTATACACATATATATAGTATACAGCATATAATATATACTATATAAACACATATAGTTATATATAGCATAATGGCATATGGTAAGTTATATAGTACTTAGGAGTCAAGATTTCAAATAATTTTAATATGGAAATGCTCATTAGTTAATGACATACAAAGAAAACTGAGGACTATCAATTGCTTTTTTTCATAAAAACAAATTGTGTGAGCTTGGTCGCTCGACCACCTGAGCCCACTGAGGAAGCAGGGGTGTAAGTGGAAAGAAGCTGCTGATGGAGAGGGGAGTCCGCAAGGGTGAGAGCACACGGCGCCGCTCGATCCCTGGTCTTAATCAGTCTTCCACCCCAGGGGGGAAATCGTTCCACACCATGTCCCTGGGCCCCTCTTTCATCAACAGAACACGCACAGGGCGACGAGGAAATCCTGTGCATGTGCAGGAAGATGACAAGCGATCAAAATAGCCGGAGTTTAATCTCTGGGTTTATTACCTTGGAAAGACAACGGAAGCACTGCACCGCCCGCCCCTGAGCGCTCACAGGCCCCTCTGAGCCCGGCCTCCTCCTCCACTGCATCCCCAGGATGTGCACGGACTTCCCTGGGGCCTGCCCTGCTCGCCCCCGAAGATCATCACAACTAGCTTGTCATCCCCACTGGCAACTCTGTCGTATTTTTACATTGTTAATAGCAACATAGATTCTGGCACATGGCAGATGCTGAGTAATTGTTTACAATTTTAAAATACATGAAGACTAAATGTTGATATTACACATTTTCATTTTTTTTTGAAGGTCAAAACAAGTAAAGCTGATTGGCGGGCCTTGAGGCAGTGGGTCTGCCCCTGGGCGGAGGCGGTGTCCTCCCTGTCCCCCCGGCCACCATGGCCTTCATCGAGGCGGTAACCACCTCCCCACACACAAGTCCAAGGCCCGGATGCTAGATGCACACCTGGGCAAGCACAAGGGAGAGAGCCCGTTTGTGACTCTGAAGGGTGTGGCACAGCCTTCATCAGGGACTGCCTGACTTGAGTCTCCACATCCTGAATCACACCAGAGAAAAGCCATTTCTTTGGGCAGCTAGTGGCTATGATCAAAAATTCAACACAAAATCAAACCTGAAGAACATTTGGAATGCAAACAGGAAAATCAGCAAAAACAATATGTATGCAATTTGAAGGTTGTAAGAGGCCTTTAAGAAACATCAGCAGCTGCAAATCCACCAGGGCCAGCACACCAAGGAAACACTAACCCGGTGCCAGGAAGGACGTGGGAAGCACTCTGCCCTCCCGACCTCCAGCGGGCTGGAGCGACTCAGCAAGGCCCACGAGGGCTACACGGTACGTGTCAAAAGAGATGTTCCTCTGCAGCAAAAATATGGACACAATTTCTGAAACGTGTGAGAGAAACCCCTAAGGGGGGAGTAACGCGTGAAGCATTCCAGAAGACACGTACATGGAGAGACTATCTTAAGCAACACGTAAGAACTCATGCCCCAGGAAGGGATGTATGTCGACGTCCAAGAGAAGGATGTGGGAGAACCTACACAACTATGTTTAATCTCCAGGGCCACATTCCTTCTTTTCAACACGAAAGCACCCTTCTGTGTGAGCACACCTGGCTGCAGCAAAATCTCTGCAATGAAACACAGTCTCACTAGGCACGGCTATGCATGATCCTAACAAGAAGAAAGTGAAGCTCCAAGTAAAACAATCTTGTGAAAAAAGGAAGTTTGGCCTCTTGCCTCAGTGGATACGTCTCTCCTCAAAGGAAACAAGAAGAGCAAGGCTTATCTCTGCCTAAAACAGAGTCGCTGAATTGCATGGATGAGGAGATGCTCTCAAAACTTGGAATACTCACCCTCAACTAAACATCACCCTGCTTTGTTTAAATGACCACAGACCAGTGAGCTTAGTTGTTTTTCTCTCAGAAGCATATTTTTCTTTATTAAAATCACTCATGCAGAAATAAAAAAAAAAAAAAAGACAAGTAAAACTGGTCGGAGACCAGGGATAAAAATCAGAACAGTGGTTGTTTCTGGGGACAGAGGAGGACAGGAGGTAAAGGGATGTAAGGGAACTTTCTAGGGGAATGGCAAGGCTCTGGGAGTTGGTTACCAGGGGTGTATGCATCTGTTAGACTTGTCCAACTCTACCTAAGAGCCATGGAGATTACTGTTCATGATTAAAAGAAAATTAAAACTAATAGCCGACCTACATTCATCCAAATAAATAAGATGATCTAGCACCACAGTGAGAGCAATGCTATTTTGTACGTGAACAGGATACAAGCCTTGGGGCTAATACAATCTCATCAAGTCTCTCAATCCACCTACTGATTTACAGAAAACACAGTGGAACACATTAAACGCTTCCACAGGGGTGCATTCAGCAAAATTAAGACTTCAGGGAAGTCTATAGATAAATGACTCAGTTTCTTCTACAAATAATTTGCAAGGGAAAAAAGTAGAGATAAAGGAGAAGCCCATGGTGAAAAAGGTTTTACGGCTCTATCAGGCAATTACAATGTGTGGCTTATTTAGATCCTAATTCAAGCTATAAAATATATGTATACCATTAGAAAACAATTGGATTTGATATTAAAAAGTTATTGTTTATTTCTTTAGGTGTGATAATGGCACTGCCGTTTACTTCTAAGTAGTAAACACTAATTTCTAAATACCAC
>CAUYSK010101070.1:0-17281 GCA_963575035.1 Avahi laniger
ATTAGCCGGGCATGGTGGCGCATGCTTGTAGTCCCAGCTACTCGGGAGGCTGAGGCAGGAGGATGGCTTGAGCCCAGGAGTTTGAGGTTGCTGTGAGCTAGGATGACGCCACGGCACTCTAGCCCAGGCAAGAGAGTGAGATTCTGTCTCAAAAAAAAAAAAAAAATCCTTTGTGCCATTTGCACTTAATCTATACTCCCACCCTCAGCCCAAGGCAATCACCAATTTGTTTTGTCTCTATAAATTTGCCTTTTCTGAACATTTCATATAAATAGATTCATACCTTATGCAGTCTTTTGCATTTGGCTTTTTCACTTGCATAATGCTTCAGCATCTGTCAGAAGTTTTTTCCTTTTTATTACTAAATACTATTCCATTGCATGGATATGCCACATTTTGTGTACCCATTCACTACTTTATAGACATTTGGATTGTTCCCAGTTTGGGAATACTATAAAAAATACTGCTATAAACATTCCTACCTATACGTTTGTGTGAATATGTTTTCATTTCTCTTTTGTAGATTCCTAGGAGTGGAACTTTTGTATCATATGGAAGGTTTATATTTAACTTTTTAAGAAACTACCAAACCATTTTCCACAGTGATGGGACTATATTATATTCCTGAAAATAATGTATAAGTGTTCCATTTTCTCTACATCCTTGCCAATACTTGGTATTGTATGTCTTTTTTGAAATTATATTTTGACAAATTATAGATGTATATATTTATAGTTACAAAATGATATTATGATTTTTAAATAAAATGTGGAATTATTGAATTGACTAATTAAGATATCCATCACATCAAATATTTAACATTTTTGTGATAAGAATATTAGAAATTTACTCTATTAGGAATATTGAAATGTACAATTCTCAATTATAGCCATTTTGGTGGGTATGTGGTAGTATTTCATTCTGATTTAGTTTGCATTTTTGTAATGACTAATGAGGTTGAGAATTGTTTCATTTGCTTATTAGCCATCCATATATGTTCTCCCTCAAATCTTTTGTTCCTTTTGTCTTCTGTTATATTCTAGACACATGTCCTTTATCAGATATATAATTTGCAAATATTCTCTACATTGTGTGGCTTGTCTTTTCATTTTCATAATGGTATCTTTGGAAGCACAAAAGTTTTTAATTTGAATGTCTTTTTTATCTTGTATGGGTCATATTCTTGGTGTTTTATTTAAGAAATCCGTAAACACCATGTTTCTCCATTTAGTCATGATTTGCTTAGCTTAGGCAGAGAAAAATTACACAATTCTTAAGAAAATTATCCATACCACAAATAGCAGCATTATAACTCTGTAACATCAAAAAACAAAAGTATGAAAGAAATTGCAAGGTAAGTGTGCTTGAAACAATTTCTAAAATAAAAGAACTTATAAATATGAGCTGAGGCTCAGGATTGGATTATCAAATCAGACATTCAAATCAGAGGTCTTATCCAGTATGAAATGTTTTTCTAAAAACATTTCCACAAGCAATCAGGAGAAGCAGATAATGCAGAAAAACATCTGGGTCCTCCTGTATGACTCCCTAAGTCTTTCCATCCTGCTTTGGACATTTATTCTGTATCCTAAAATAATAGAAAGGATCACCAAGTGAAGTTTAGATTTCCTCACAGTGTGAAGTGCATTTAGATAATGAAACATTCTCCTTTTTATACACCAGAGAGCTTTATTCCTTACTGACATTCTCCAGAGAGCCATACCTCATAGAGTCAAGATTTATTTGCTCTAAGTAATCCTTTAGCCAAGGACATCCTGCTAAGGGCATTCAACAGATAAGGTCCCTTACTCCTAGCTAATATCATCAGTCTACTTAACCAAATGTCCATTTGACAACATTAGATGTGGTCATCTGCCTTCTTTTCTTTTCTTGGGACCATTCTATCAAGTAAATGGAAAAAAATCAATCACAGGCCAGCTACTTTAACTCCTTTCTTCAAAGACAGCATTAAGAAAGAAAAATATGAAATGGAAAAAAACCAAGTAGATTTGACAAAGAACCAACTAAAATAAAAACTATCATCATTGCAATTTAAAAAAAAATTAATAGGTTTAACAGAAGGTTGGATACAAAGGCAGATGTAGGAAAAAAAAATTCTTACATGTACTGACATGTTTCAATATAAATTTATGACCACAAGTCTCAAGTGGGCTTAAAATGCTTCTCAGCAACTGAATTATATTTTCCACATCTATTTATCTCCCATTTTCCTAGAAAACTCCTGCATACCCACTCCTTTTCCCTCAAACTTTCAACAACTTTACCTCTTTCCTTACTCTGAGCTGATTACTTTGGTTTGACTCAATGAAAATATTAATATAATCACAGGCTACCTTCTGTAAATTCCTACCAATCTCTTCTCAAGAGAATCTTCAGAAAGATTTTCTGTCTGATGCTGGCTGGAGGAGGTTAACAACAGCCATTGGCAGAAGCCATCTGGACATCTCCCTTTTCTCTCCTACAGAAAAAAAATCTTCTGCACAGAGAACAGGAATAAAAGTTATCACCTTATGACACTAGTAGAAAGCCATTACCACTAGGGCAAGGGAACAAAAACAAACAAAACAAGAACTACCCCTAATGTAGGGACAGGACTATGCTCTGGACCCAGTGTTGCAGTTGGACAAGGGGCACTTGCGAAGGTCATACTCCAATGACCCAAGGGCAAATAGAAAATCTGTCTAAGGTTGAGGCTTAATCAAAATAACAGAGAATTTCATTTCCCTTGCTTCCTGCCGTGACCAAACTAATACCCTTAGTGTGAAAATAACAGTGCAATATACCTGGGAAAATAGAAAAAGACAGAGTTTTTCTGCGGTAAGATGCAAAAGGCAGACCCAAATCAGAGTGGAGAGTCGGTATTGAGAACATGACCTCCAATGAACCATTCCCAACCCTAAAAACAAAGTACTACTAGCAGAATTTGAAGCCTGTGGCGAACTGAAGGTAAACAGCAACAACAAAGCTCAAACCAGTACTACTTTGGACTTGACTAAAACATATGCCACATTGAAGTTCTAGGAGAAGGAAAAGGCTTATCACCAAGCATAAAAATACATGCTTTATAATGACAATCTACATTTCCATTGATAGATGAATGGATAAACAAAATATGGTACATACATACAATGAAATACTATTCTACCTTAAAAATAAAAAAAACTCTGATAACATGCTACAACATAAATGAACCTTTTAAACATTTTATTAAGTGAAATAAACTAGACACGAAAGGACAAACATTGTATGATCCCACTTATATGAGGTACCTAGAATAAGTTAATTTATAGAGAAAGAAAGTAGAGTAGAGGTTATCAGGGGCTGGGGGCTAGGGAAGAAGGGAGTTATTGCTTAATGGCTACAGAATTTCTGTTTGGCATGATAAAAAGATTCTAGAGATGGATGTTGGTAATGTTTGCACAACAATTTGAATATGCTTAATGTCTCTGAATTATACACTTAAATTGGCTTAAATGGAAAATTTTGTTATATATATTTTACTACAATAAAAAATATATATTTTCCTTATATAAACTATCCTGTACAAGAATTTCAGTTTTCAGAAAGATAAAAAGGCCTACAAAAAGGCAAAAATACACTGTAAAGAGACAAAGCGATTATCACAAGTAGACTCAAATATGAAACAGATTTTCCATTATACTAGGTACCATTATACTAGGAATTTGAAATAACTATAATTAATCCATTGAAGGTTCTAGTAGACAAGATAGAAAACATGCATGATCAGATGAGTAGTTTCAGCAGAGAAATGAAAGCTATAAGAAAGAATCTAGAAATGCTATAAATAAAACACGTAGCAACAAAGATGAATAATACCTCTGATAAGCACATCAGTAGATTCAACACACCCAAAGAAAGATTCAGTGAAATTAAAGATAAAACAAAAGCAATTACCAAGCTGAAACACACACACACACACACACACACACACACACACACAGAAAAAAAGTGAAAAAAATGTAAGAGCAGAATATGCAAGAGCTATGGAACAATATTAATCAATCTAACAAATGTGCAATTGGAATCTCTGAAATAAGAATAGAACAGAAGAAATATTTACATAAGCAATGGCAGAGAAATTTCCAAAATCGATGATAGACACGAAACTTCAGATCCAACAAGACAAAATAATACTTTCTGTAAACCTATCATTTTCTGTGACCTCTTTTCTCTGTGAAATTCAGCTTTGCTGCAACCCTGCCTAGCACTTCAGGAATACTGCTGGTTAAAGCCTATATGTAGCAAGAATTTGTAAGATCATTAATGATAAATCTGTCTATTAATGTGTTCCTATATGTCTGTTCCCTTTTATGTTTCTGCGCCTACAATTTAATTTTTTATTACAGTATTATCTCAGAGTGGCACTGTGTATAAGAGTACCAAAATACATATTGGTGTAAACATTTATTAAAATCTTGAATTCCATTTGTTATTTAGTTGATGTGCTAATATATGGAGAACTTTTTTAAAAGACGGAAATATGTTATAGAGAGACATTAGATCAATAACAAAATTTTATGCCAAAGTGACTTATTTGTTCTTAGGCAGGGCTAGGTGCTCAAGGGTCAAAGAACAAAGAAAAATGCTTAATACTTTGTAAAATGTATATAAAATATTGTTATTCTAATAGAAAGTAAATCTTTGCAATAAAAAATGAAAAACAGTTATTTCAGCTGAATTTATTTAAATTTATATAGAAAAAGGTGCAGACTATCAAAGTTTTGAAATATTTCAAACTATTATTAAAATGTTAAGGAAGCCTCTATCTGTAGTTTTTTTTAATAAGGCAGATGGCTTAACCTTTATAAATATATTGCTCATTGCAGCCAGGGAAATGTGTTAGACTAATCCATTAAACATTTACTTAATGACTTCTCAAGGCTTTACAAGCCTTGTGATTACAAAACAGCTTAGCATTTACTTTATGTGAGCATCTTACAAATGATGCATTTCAAATTTTCCAAGAAAATCGCCAAATATATAAGAATATTCTTTGCATTCCTTGTTCCTTGTCCATTCCTCTGGGTGGATAATAATTAAAATTTATGTCCTAGAAGTAGTAATATTTATAAAGTGCATCTGATTTCTCTGGTTCTGGCAGATCTGTAGTTTTAGAATTAAAATAATGAATGTTGTTCTAGAAAAATCTTCAACAGCATCTCCAGTACCTAGAACATAGTAGGTGCTTAAAATATGCAGAGGGAAGGAAGAAAAAAAATAGAAAGGAAGAAGGCAGAGAAGAGAGAGAGGGTGAAAGGAGAGAAGGAGGAAGGAGGGGATCCCTTTACCTGCTTCAGAGTCATTGGTTAACCTGTGTGATCCAATATTTTAAATAAATAAAATATCATATGTCCAAATTGGAATTGGATAGCCTGGATTGCTCTTACAAATTTAGAGGTCAGAATTCATTCAAACATTTATTTAACACATTATTTGACTGTTTACTTTTTTTAGGCACTGTGCCTGGGGTGTAAAGATGCATTCCTATATACCCAAGCTCTAAGCAGTTTCTATTCTCATAAGGAATTAAAATGTAAATAAATCACTGCAGTATAGTGAAGGAATGAGCTGCAAATTATGCACAAAGTGAGATATAATTACCTTAGGTCATTAATTTTAGGAGTGCTAAAATATGAATAATAATATTTTGGTTGAAAAAACAAAAAACAGGAAAAAAAATAAAAAGGAAGAGTATGCCAGGCCGAAGGATGCAAATGTAAAGATAGGAATGTGTGACACAGCAAGACTCTGGGCAGGGGAGAGGGAGGTTAAATTTTTCTAATGAAGTAGGAGGATAGTCTGTCAAGAGAAAGAGCCTTTCAGTGGTAGTGTAAAATTAGAGGCAGGCACATATTATGAGATGCTTGCAATGGTCCAGGCAAGAGGTAGTAAACAATGACAAAAAGGTTAGGGACAAGAGGGTTGATTCTAGAAATATTTAAAAGGAAGAATAGATTCTGGTTCTTAGTCCTTTATTGGCTATATAGCATGATTTTCTCCCATTCTGTAGGTTTTCTATTCACTCTATTAATTGTTTCCTTGGCTGTGCAGAAGTTTTTTAATTTAATCAGGTCCCATTTATTTATTTTTGTTGTTGCCGTGATTTCCTTTGGAATCTTTTTCATAAATTCTTTGCCTAGGCTGATATCTATAAGAGTTTTCCCAGCCTTTTCTTCTAGAATTCTTGTAGGTTCACGCCTTAGGTTTAAGTCTGTTATCCATCATGAGGTGATTTTTGTGAGTGGTGAGAGGTGCAGATCCCGTTTCAGTCTTCTGCACGTGGCTATCCAATTTTCCCAGCACCATTTATTGAATAGGGATTCTTTTACCCAGTGTATGTTTTTATCTGTTTTGTCAGATGGCAATATGATGATGGTTTTATATCTGGGTTCTCTGTTCTGATCCATTGGTCTAGGTCTCTGTTTTGGTTACTATAGTCTTGTGATATAGTTTGAAGTCTGGTAAAGTGATGCCTCTTGATTTGTTGTTTTGCTTAATGTTGCTTTGGCTATTCAGGGTCTTTTCTGCTTCCATATGAAGTATAGAACTACTTTTTCTAGATCTCCAAAAAAATGATGTTGGTATTTTAATGGAGATTTCATTGAATCTGTAAATCACTTTGGGTAGTATAGACGATTTAACAATGTTGATTCTGCCATAAGCATGATATGTTTTTCCATTTGTTTGCATCCTCTGCAATTTCCTTCCTCAGTGTTTTGTGGTTCTCCCTGTAGATGTCTTTCCCCTCCTTGCTTAAATACATTCTTAGGTATTTTATTTTCTTTGCTGCTATTATGAAAGGTATTGAGTCTTTGATTTCTCTGCTTGACTCTTGCTGTATAGGAATCTTACTGATTTGTATACATGGATTTTGTAGCCTGAAACTTTGCTAAATTTATTTATCAATACCAGGAATCTCTTGGCAGAATCTTTGGGGTTTTCTAAATATAAGATCATATCATCAGCAAAGAGCAATAGTTTGACCTCTTCTTTCCCCATTTGGATAGCCTTGATTTCCTTCTCTTGCTTGATTGCTCTGGCTACAACTGAAGAACTCAAGTGAATCAGCAAGAAAACATCAAACAACCCCATTAAAAAGTGGGCAAAAGACATGAACAGAAGCTTTTCAAAAGAATATAGACTATTGACCAATGAGCATATCAAAAAATGCTCAACGTCTCTAATAATCAGGGAAATGCAAATGAAAACCACAATGAGATATTACCTAACTCCAGTGAGAATGGCTTTTATCAAAAAAAAGAAAGTCCCCAAAAAACAGATATTGGCACAGATGTGGAGAAAAGGGAACACTTATAAACTGTTGGTGGGACTGCAAACTAGTACAATCTCTATGGAAAGTGGTATGGAGATACCTCAAAGAACTCAAAGTAAACCTACCATTTGATCCAGCAATACCACTAATGGGTATTTACCCAAAGAAAAAAAAAGACATTTTATAAAAAAGACACTTGCACTTGAATGTTTATAGCAGCACAATTCACAAGTGCAAAGATGTGGAAACAACCCAAGTGCCCATCAATATATGAGTGGTTTAATAAAATGTGGTATATGTATACCATGGGGTACTACTCAGCCATTAAAAAAATGGTGAATACCTTTTGTAACAACCTGGATGGAACTGGAGATCATCCTTTTAAGTGAAGTATTACCAAGAACGGAAGAACAAAAACCATATGTATTCACTACTAAATTGAAACCTATAGATCAACACTCATATGCACATATGGTAGTAAAATTCAATGGAAATCAAGCAGGTGGGATGGGTAAATTCACACCTAATATTTACAACTCACACTATATGGGTGATGGACACACTTATAACTTTGATCCAACTGTACAAAAGCAATTCATGTAACCAAAATGTTTTATTCTGAAATAAAAAATAAAAATGTAAAAAAATAAAAAGAAGAATTGTTAGGTTCTCATATGCATTAATGAGGAGGAGGTACAGAAATATCCTAATGTTTTAACTAAAAATAAGTACCACATTTATGTGATAAAGAAAAGAAAAAGAGTAATACATTTGGGAAAAACAGTAAGTTGAGTGTTGTTCTGTTGTGTGTGAAGTGTCTTTATACATGACATCCAAGATAAGATGCTCATTATCTGTTAGATACAGGGGTCTGAAGGTCAAGGGAATATATGAATATGACGTGAATATTGCAAGGATACCTTCCTAAAGAAATGTACAGGATTTCTTTACCTTTTCTCTTACTTTTCTGGGGATAACTAAAAATAAGTGCCATGCATTTGTGAAAATATTTTAAGTTTTTTTTAAAAATAGAGGACATTCAAATTATATGAAAAAGCTTAAAACATATCAATTTTAAATTGTATTTATGATATTTTTGAACCACATAGAGCTAGGTTGCAAAGATCAAATCTAACCAAAAATGTTAACTTTAGAAAACAGGTAGTAATTTCCTAATAATAAGAATTACTTGCTTAGCAAGAGGGGTCTGCCAGTTTATATTAGGAATAGTTTCCTGTCAAAATGTCACTGATGTATACAACAGACAGCAAAATTGAACTTGTATTACTCAGCTTTTTGTGAAACATCTCTTGGATTCCTTACAAAGATAATTAAGTAACTGCACACTAATTAAATCATTGATGCAAAATCAATTTAAATAATTATATGAGCTCCAAGGAACCTCTAACCAATTGACACCTATTGTGTGTATGCTTTGAGTCTAGTACTGGTAAATACCTCACATTAAGAAGTAGCCTAAGACACAGCTCCTGCTCTTGCAAACCTGACATCTAATTAGAGATAGAAGGCTGATGCATTCATCCAATAATTAAGATTGTAATATGTGGTATCATATTATATATGTTTTATATATATATAATACACATATAAAATACATATACCACATATGTGTTAACATATAATGTGATAACAAATCACATTTTATAACATTGGCAGGTAAAGGCATTTATCATAATCCTGCATAGAAAAGTAAATAAGCAAGGAGAGAGATAACCAAAGGAGCACGACACAAGAGCCCTGCTATGAATAGGTGCTGCTCCAAGCACGGGAGACATAGCAGTAAACACAGGCAACGTGGTCCCTGCCCCCCAGAACCTTGTATTTTGATGAGAGAAAGACATAAATTATCTATTTACATACTTATATAATCATTTATAATTGGGACGAGTTCTATAAGGAAAGAGTGCATGACCAACAGTAAAATACCCATAGTATTATTACTTATTCCAGCAAGGGAGAACACACACCATAGGGAAACCATGGGACATCTCAGTAAGAGGATGTTAGAAAGAGCTTATTATAAGAGGGGACTTTGGTTGGGTTATTCTGGGGATGGTCTAAGAAAGCAGGGTTCGATTCTATATTGGGTATTGTCAGAAAATGGGGACAATTTTACAATAGCATATCTCAATAAATTTCATATTTAGGGAGAGCAGACTGGAATGAGGATGAAGTTGTAATCAGTAAAGAAGCAATAACCAGTTATATTAGCTGAGGGAGAGGGATTTTTGATATTCTGTGAGTTACAGAGAGACCTTAGTTTTGTATATGCTTAGGAAAAAAACTGAAGTAGTCTTGTTTTGTCTCACTTCATTTGTGACCTCAGAGTGACTCTGATGTTAGTGCTCTGTGAGACAGTTGATATTCAACAGGAGAATAACTTGGCCTGGCTCTGCAAACTTGGCCTGGACCTGTGTGCCAGGCCAGCTGCTAACAACACGGCGGACAACCTGTAATTGTCAGACCAGTACCCAGGTGCCAGAATTGCTTTCCTCTTTTTAAGAAGATCCCCTAGGAGGAAGTTAAGAGCATGGCTAATCCAAGATTTAAAGAATTTCAATGTTTAAACACTGGATAAGGGAAGGGAAAGCAGCAAAGGAACTGAAAATTACTGCCACAGAAGCTGTAGTAAAATGAAGAGTATCATCACGGATGTCAAGTGAGAACAGTGACTTTGGAAGAATGGCCAACTCTGTTAAATGCTTCTGAAAGGTCAGCTAAGAAAAAGACTAAAATGTTATTCACTGAGTTAGAGCCATTGATGTCATAGCTGACCTTAGCAAGGGATGAGATATTAAAATAATGGCAGTGGTAAGCAGATCGGAATGGATTGAGGAGGAAATTAGGGGGGAAGTGTAGTGTGTAGAGAGAGGAGAATGTAGAAAGGTGAAAGGACTAGTCTCAGAGAAAGGAGAGATTTGAGAATTTTAAAATGCTAATTGGGAACATCCAGATACAAGCGAAAAATGTACAATAGCTTTTGTAAAAGTATTGAAAAAAGAGGGGGGGGAGGAAATCTGGGTAAACACTGCTTTATTGTAACAGAATGGGAGGAAGAGAGGATAGGTGTGGACACTGCAGGTCAGCCTAGGATACTGAAGGAGTTCCATTTTGATACCTCTGGTTTCCTCATCAAATAGGAAGAGAAGAAAAAGCTGAAGAGATGGTCAGAAGTTTGGGAAGATTAAAAAAGGAATTCCTTTACTTGCTGAATGTCGTTATTTCAAATAGAAGGGAGAAAGTTCCATCCTGAGACTTATTCTCCACCTCTTTTGTTACACTTCCATCATCAGCAAATTATTAGAATGGTAGGCTAAGAAAAGTTTTCTGTCCTTTGACAGATATGACAAAAAGTCATCCATTTAAAGTATTAGGTTAAAACCATAAGACATTTTAAAGACTTCCCTGAACGCATCCAAAAGAAATTCTGAATCAAAGGTAGTTTTGTTCTCATCTGGCATAATTTCCAAATCAATAGGGGAGGAAAAAAGGTTTAACAAAAGTAATACTCATGTTTTTTAACACATTTAATTTTGATTCATCTAAAACTTATTTTGGTATAAGAAATACTTTAAATAATATTAATACAACATATTCTTTTTTCCTTTTCCAATAGCTAGTATATATTCCCATACTTTGATTTTCATAATTCATGTTTTCCTCTATTCAGTTAAATAACACCTTTATCTTATATTACACTCCATTAAAAGCCTAGCTCTGTTTCTTAATGCTATTCTCTTTTATTCAACTGCATGACTATTCTTGCAACAGCACATTTGAACAACTGTAGTGTTTACTGGACTTAGATTCCATAAACGTATCAGTATCAATAAACTAAGCACTCCATTAACATGTTTTTAAAGGTATGAATAACAATACTTGCTAGCACCTTTTACATTTAGTTGCTTTTTTATTACATTTATGAACTGTGTAAAAGGAAAATTTAAATGCCCTTCAGATGTAGATTTACTACTGCAAATAGGCACACAAAGTGAATTTACTTTTGCCTTTATGCCCCTAAAGCATAAAATAAAATAATGCCTTGGATTCAGGATTTCTATCTTATTTTGAGATAAAATATTAGAAAAGGTTATAGGACCAGGATTTTTTCTCATCTTTCCTAAAAATAATTTCATATTTTTCTGTCCTTAGGGAAAATACTTCAGGCTTAGCAAGAACTAAAATGAAAGCAGGGCATCGCTGTCCTTTGCTTCTCTATGTAGCATCAATGGGGCTAGAGAACATGTTTATTTCAGAAGAAATCTATATTCAGCTGTTCGGGGGACTTCAGAAAAATCCAATGACTGTGTGTGCGTGTGTCTCTGTGTGTGTGTGTGTGTGTGAAACTTCAATAAATTATTCTTTGTACTCTTTAGTTATAAATGGCATTATAAACTCATAGCTCAATATAGGGTTTTTGTTGTTTTTCTGATTATACCTCATTCTGTAGAAATATATTTGCCACTATATGTACCTTCAATTTTGAAGGTTAATAGCTCAAAAATGAATAACAAGACTAAATTCTTCCCTCAACAATACATTCTTAAATATAGTTACTAACAGTCCCATACATTACTGGCTTGAGGCAGCTCATAACAGTGTTTTCCTCTAGGCAGTCTTCATTGACTGGCTAAATCCACCCAGCCCATCAGTAGAATGCTTCTAGGTGTCCTTTCTTCCGCACTCTTAACTTGCTCCTTCCCCATCTACCTCCCTGCTTTAATCTGCTCTGCCTACCAACTCCTGTCAGAATTTTACATCTGCAAGCTCCTGTGTTAACTTTAGTAGACAGGAAGCTAGCCTTGAAGCTCCTCTTCAATTTCTTTAGGGTAAATATTTACTGGAATATTCTAGTAAGTACCCCTATGTTTTTGTTTAGTTGGCTGGTTTTGTTTTAAGTTAGTCAAAGGCAATTTATGTCACTTACAGCAGAAGAACCTTAACTGTAACAGAAATCAATTTGTTAACACTTTCATTTTTACAATATGGGAAAACAAAGCTTCATTAGTTGCTCAGTGAATAAGGAATCAAAATTAGTTTGCTGAAAATGATGACATTCTCAGAGTAATTAGATTCAAGCCAGAAATACTGCTGGGACATCTGCTGAATTAACTAAACAAATCAGAGGGTAAACAAACCATCCTAGAACCACTTCCTTCTAAATGTCTGCCTTTCAAAATTTGTTTTCTAATTCTATTGGTTGGATATTCTAGGTTGATTCCACTCTAATATGTCCCCACAGTTTTCTTTGCCGCTGCTGTTTTGTTTTGTTTTTTTATTTTGGTAGCATTTATTATAATTACATCTTATTTTTCAATTGCAGTTTATTCCATCAGAAACTTTTTCAGAAACTTTTTAAGGATCAAGACCTTCTTATTCTTCCAGTATCTTCAGACCTAACAGAGTCCCTGAGAACATAGTAGACACTCAAAATAATTTTGTGAAATGAATAAATGAGCAAGCGAATAAGTTACTTTAAAAAGATAACATCAATTTTTTCACAACAAAAAATATTGTTCTCTTTGAATTCACCCTTTATATAATAACCATGGCCCCTCCAATCCAGAGATAATCCATTTAATCAATTTTACAATTATCTATCAAATGTCTTTGTAAGGCTTTAAAGGGATTCAGATAGTAATGAGTTCTACTAATGTATTCCTCAAGAATCTTTTATCCCAGTTCGGGTCTTCTCATCCTGGATTCCTAGAGGGTCCATAGAAAAATTTTAGGAGTTCATAAATCTCTTCTGTGTGTCTTTCTACATGAATTTTTTTTTCTGGGGAGAAATTCAGAGCTTTCATCAGATTCTTATTAGGGAACATAATCCAAGAAATATTGAACAAGGTGATGAGAATAAACATACTCACCAAATAGTGAAATGGTAAAACATGCATTACATGTCACATAGCCAGTCAATCAAAGAGACTTTGGTGTTACTGGAGTTAAAAGAAAGGAGAGATTAACACAGATAGCCTATACTGAAGATAATTTCACAGAGGAAGTAGATAGAGCTTGATTTAGACAGTTGAAGTAAAGCAAAAAGAGGATGGTTCCAGAGAACAAGACCTCACAGGGTGGAAAGAACATGCATCCAGAGTAAGGTAAACACAGATTGGGTAGCTTCGTGTCTATATATAGGCAAGACTAAGTTATGAAGACCTTCTTACTGCTCTTATTAGTTGAAAAGAGAACATTTGCTAGATGGAAAATATAAGAAAATACACATGTTGGCTAGATACTAAGGATATAGTCAATGCTGACCTCAAAATGTTTGTAGTCCAACTGGAAAGTAAGTGAGTTATAATGCATTGTACTAAATGTTAAGATAGAAAATTCTACAGAAGCATATTGGAGGAGCACTTCATGTTGACTAGTCAAAAATACTTTCTGTCGTGGGATTCACCAGAAATAAGTCTTTGGTAAATGAAATGTATACAAAAGGTGAGAGATGAGAAGTATAAAGAAGTGAAAATTTATTTTAGACAGAAAGAACAAATTGGGTGAAAGAAACTCAGTGAAAATATGAAGCTGCCAGTGGTGGAGTTGCTTGGATATGAAGGCAAGAGATGAGAAAGGAGAGGAAGGCGTTGAGGACAAGGCAAAGAAGTTCCAATTTCACCTGGAAAGTCCATGTTACTATTAGACATCAATTGTCTCATTGGTAAACTTCTAATTGCCCTTTCCTTTTTTTATCTTAATCTGATTGATTATTTCAGTATAAAAATAAAAATCAGAAAAACCTGCTTTTGTGTCAAAATTTAGGAGATCTTTTTCTGAAATAACTGAATAATAAGTTTTTTCTTGATAACCTATTTGGTGCCTGTGTTCAACTCTAGGATGAGAAAAAATGTGTGAAACGCATTGTTGGCTTTAAGCCTTAGAAAGAATGAAGTGACCCCCATGAAAGGCCAGCCTGAAAGGCTGATGGTGGAATTGAGGCAGCTGGGTTGGACTGTGGGCCTAACCAGACGTAAGATCCTAGCAGGGTGCCAAATATCTCTGGGCATCAGTTTGGCTGTCAGTGAAATTAAGGATTTCAGTAAATTGGCAATTCAAAGTGCTACGGTTTGAATGTGTCCCCTAAATTTCTTGTGTTAGAAATGTAATTCCCAAATTCATATGTTGATGTTATTTGGAGGTGGAGTCTTTGGTAGGTAATTAGGATTAGATAAGGTCATCAGGGTGTGGCCCCAGGATAGGACTAGTAGCTTTATAAGAAGAGAGACCTGAGCTACATGCTTGCTCTGTCTCACCATGTGGTGTCTCCTGCTTTGTCTTAATGCAGGAGGAAAGCCCTCACCAAATGCTGGTCATGAGCTTGGACTTCCCATCCTCCAGAATTGTGAACTAAATAAACCTCTATTCTTTATAAATTTCAAAGTCTGTGGTATTTATTTATAGCAACAGAAAACAGACTAAGACATCAAGTGTTCAGGAATTCAGAGTTGTTCTTTTAAAAAAAGAAAAAGCAATTGTAAAGATTTATGTAGCATTGGTAAGTATTTTTTTTCACATAACAAAGAGGAAAACAAAACAACAACAAATAAATGTTATCTATTATCACCCGCAATATGAATAAAATTTGTTTTATTGAAAAAATCACTCCACCATCCTTATCTTTCTCATTTTATGGTGTATAGTCGAAACTTGATCTTGCGTAAGCATCAGTCTGCTGACTCAGGTTTGAGGGTCCCCACCTCTCCCCATCTAGGCTACTCATTACCTAGAGAGGTTTATATACAAAAACACCAGTGCTCAGCCCTAGTCTAGACCAGTAACATTGACTTTCTGTAGGTGAGGCCTAGGCATCTTCATTTTTTTCTTTCTCCCCATATGGTTCCAATATAGCCAGAGTTGAGGAAACACTGTTTTTAACAACTCTAAAGTCCCTTTGAACAGTAGGATTCTGTGACATTTAACTTGTTCCAATCTTAGAACATTACACCATAGGAATTTTCTCTTCTTCATGTGAAACCTTAGCAGAATTACTTTCACTGGTTTACTTGATCTCTGTCTGTGGGTTGGGAAATTAAATCTTTTGATTTCTAAATAACATCTGATACATTTCCCATAACAATATTTACATATTAAATCACAGTTCTTTTATTTCCATAAAGTTCCAAATTCTTTGTTTCTACTTGGTTAATAGCTTTGCCAAGCACTCTCTCTGCAAAGTTGTAATTTATTTCATTTACATAATTTTGGCTAGTAAATACCTCATCCTAACACTTAAAATTAGTTACTATGATAAAGAGACTGTTGGATATTGAAGGAACAAGTTTAGGTCAGAATTTAAATATTGACCTTTCTTTCTTAATTCGAATTGCTAAAAGTGAGGCGATAGGTGAGAGAAAACCATTTTGCATTGTTGAATAAGCTAGGCAGCAGTACATATTTCAAAGCAAGTTTTCTTGTTTCTGAGTTAGACAGATGCTTTGTTCTCTGCAGACAGAAGTTTAGGGAATTCATAAGACAATTTTAATTAATGGGCTCACTCATCCATAAAATAAGTACATTTGTCTTCTAGTGTAATGAAACATATCACGAGTCTACGGATTACAATATGCTGTTTTTCTTAAAAGAAAATACTGCTGTTAAGGAAAACTTTAAAAATAAAAAGTGTCTTATTAATAACAAAATATTGGCAAACATACATGATGACTGAAATTTTCAGGCAGAAAAAAATGAGAAAAGATACCTAAAATGTATGAAACCAAACTGTAACTCAACCACTGCGAGTACACTTGCTCAAGGCTTCTTGGGTGTGGCTTCGGGCCATGATCCTCAAGTTTGGCTCAGAATGAACCTCTTTAAATTATTTTTTTTTTAAAAAAGATACCATAACAGTGTTTACAACTGAAATTTAATCTAACTAAACCTACACTTTTAATTTTCTTATGGTTAAAATTAACTATTGTTCAGTTTTCAGAGTTTTTACATCATTGATTTATAAATTTTATTAGGGTTTACATTTCTGTCTTATTTACATAGCAATCCAAAATTTAACAATCAAATAAAAGTAAATTATTTTCCCCCCATTTTTTTTTTTTTTTTGAGACAGAGTCTGGATCTGTTGCCCTGGCTACAGTGCCGTGGAATCAGCCTAGCTCACAGCAACCTCAAACTCCTGGGCTCAAGTGATCCTCCTGCCTCAGCCTCCCAAGTAGCTGGGACTACAGGCATGTGCCACCACACCCGGCTAGTTTTTTCTATATATATATTTTTAGTTGTCCGGATAATTTCTTTCTATTTTTAGTAGAGACAGGGTCTCACTCTTGCTCAGGCTGCTCTTGAACTCCTGACCTTGAGCAATTCACCCATCTCGGCCTTCCAGAGTGCTAGGATTATAGGTGTGAGCCACCGCGCCCGGCCTTTTCCACAAAATTTTATACAACCCCTCTAAGAAACCTAAAATTTCAAGGAATAAAAAGATAAAGAAAACTTTATTTTGCTTCTGCTTATGAGCCCTGCAAGTGTCAAAAACTAAAAGCATCAGCCTATTTATTTATTACATTTATAAATAAGTGAGCAAGTATCTCTTAGTTATTGTACCAAATCATAACTAATCAGTGTAATTAAATATTTTCTTCTGGTGGAGAAAAAAGTCTGACAAAAATTTATTAGCTGGTATTTTCAATCTCTATGGCTATGAATCACAGATACATATTTCACTTCATGATTCCACATACAGGTATGTACATAGTATTTATGTGCATATATATAAAAAGAAAAATTTTTAAAACTCATGGTATTTTTCTATATATTCTAATCAATTTTTTATTTTTTTTTTATTTCAGCATAATATGAGGGTACAGATGTTTAGGTTACGTGTGTTGCCCTTGCCCCCCCGCCCCCCCTCAGTCCAGGTTTCAAATATGTCCATCCCATTGCGTGGTGCACATTGCACTCTTTGTGTACACATATACCCGTCCCCTCCTCCCT
>CAUYSK010101071.1:0-38340 GCA_963575035.1 Avahi laniger
TGATGGACAGCTCACCAGAAATCAGTGTTTCTGGAACATTCTATAACTTTGAGTACTCATTTCAATACAAAGTTGTGTATTCAAAATCTTTCTTTTCATAAAAATATTCCAAAAATTCTTACTAAAATATTTTAACTACATCAACTAAAATTTCTGTACCAAATTCTCACATAAAAAAAAATACACAAAGAAACAAAACAATGGTGATCTAGCACCTCTTGTATTATCCTGGGTAGAGCTGCAGCCTATTCTACTAAGTGAAATATCACAAGAATGGAAAAATCAGCACTACATGTACTCACTATCAAATTGGTATTAATTCATCAACATTTAAGTGCACATATAAGAATAACATGTATTAGATGTTGGGCAGGGGAAGGGAGCAGGGGGGAGGAGGCGACAGGTATATGCACAAACAATGAGTGCGATGCGCATCTCTGGTGGAATGGACACACTTAAAGCTCAGACTTGGAGAGGAGGGAGGGCAAGGGCAACATACGTAACCTAATCATTTGTACCCCCATAATATGCTGAAATAAAAAAAGAAAGAAAGAAAGACAGCTTATGGCCTGAGAAGTATTCAATGATAAAAATTCAATTCCATTTTAAAATTCAGTCAAGCTCACTCTACTATTTTACCAAAATGTCAATGTAGATCTTTTAGAAAGATCTCCATTGACAAATGTTATAATTTTTAGTCAACTAACTTAAAAATATATATCCAGAATACCAATTTTCTATTGATATTTAAACATTCCATTTTGAAAGATGCAAACTATAAATAGGAAGGTCAAATGCTCTTAGGAAAGGGAATAATATTTGCTAAATACCTAAGAAGTACCAGTCATTGTCCTAGTTACATTAAATACACCTGAAACTTTGTGTTTCTATCAATATTTATAAAAGCTTTTTGACAGAAAGAAGACGTATCTGGTGAAAGAAACTTGTATTAGAGGAAATTAACTATGAAAAACGGTGATTTTCTGAAAACCTCATTTCAAAGTTCATAATTTCATTTGTTTGTTTCCTTTACTTTTCTCTTTTTTTAAATTCTTCTAGGCAATGGCAAAAAGACTTAAGCAGTCTATTTATCTCTGCCACAACGTAGTGAAAATTTTATATTTTGAATCATTTCCCAGCTTTCCTGAGGAACAATTAGAGGAGACTTTGTGCTTCTGACAGAAATAACTCTTTTTAAAAATACTTTTGATTAAAGACCCTTCAGACATCAACTCAATGTATCTGAAGCAAAGCCTGATCATGTCAAAGTGTTTTGCTAACATAATTGTGTTTGCGGACCTGGCTACAGAGGTGATCTTGGTATTGCTACGGCAACATCAAGGCTATGCTCTTAACTATGTGATTACGTTCATACATTTTCATGGCAAACCACAATGAATGTGCATAAACATCTATGAAATTCAGCCTTGTAGGGTGCAAGAGTTAAACGCAGAGAATTGTAATGTTAAATACCTTATCTTAAAGATGAAGAAATGGACAACCATAAAAGAAATATGATTCGATTAAAGTTATTGTCAAGCCTAGGACATGATGGGCATCCTGAATCACAGGAGAGAAGTGTGCATTGTAAAAGAATTAATAATGTATAGAATCACGTTTCTAAAACTTGTATTTTATGAGAATTATAACCTATGTTATGTATACATTGACATGTTTTGTAAATAAACATCTGTTTTCAAGCAGTATCAGGAAATACAATCATCTGGGTATTCGCAGGGAAGGTAGGATGCTGCCCCCAGTTTGCCAGTGCACTGTTCAACGCCTTGGGAGTGGTAGTTTATCTGAAAGGAGGTAAACACTTCTTTCCTGAAAACATCCTATTGACTTGTGAGCCGTTCATATAAGCTGATCCTTATTCAAAATGGCTTCCCTCTATATTCTGCCTGTTCTCTGGTACAACGTAGAAGAGAGAGAATAAGATCTAGAATTGCTACACTTTCTAGATGCTATTGACCTCTAGGGATGGCAAACCCCAGACGCAGCACTTCGCAATCACCAGTTTGTCATCACCCATGGTCAGTCATCTAAGCCTAATGCATTGGCTTCCATGTTGCCTGTAACAGGTGATTGAGTTCTCATAACCTATGCTGTTTAAACCCCCTCCCCATTCCCTTTCCTTTAGACTCTGATTTGCTTCAGACTCATTCCTGGGTTGATGCTTCATCCTTAATCCTTAAACCACATTCCCTTTTGCCCTGGGTGTCAAGTGCCATAACCACCCTGGAGGTTCAGAAGCTCCTATTCGTTGAAAGTGTCCCATACTAGTTTTTTTCTCTCCCTTCTTCAAAACTTGTGTTTTATCCCAGTTTCTCTGACACCTTCTCCGAGGAGCTAGTAAACTAGGCTGGCGACATCTGTTTTATAGCTTAGTGTGCTCTCCTAGGCATTTTGAGTTCTAAAGTAACCATTTCCTGGGCTCCTCCTTTTTCGCTAGATGCTTTAATTATGTTATTTTTATTATTCCTGTTGAGAACTCTACAAGGTAGCTGTTATTATTACCATCCTATACAAGTGGGAAAATTGGGGGTCAAGGAAGTCGAGTATCTTGCCAAGGCTGAAGGATGAGTAAGGAACACAGTCAGCATTTGAACTCAGAGTTGTCTGAGTCCAAAGGCCAGGCTTCTCTTATTTTCAGTATAAATCCTGTCTTTTATTCAATTCAAAGAATCCTTCAGATGCTGGTAATTTAAAAAATTATCAGTTTGGGGATTCCAGCCATAGGAAGAAGTCTCGTAAGGGAGGTATTTTGATTCATAGGGCTCTTTACACACACTGAATATAAAACCAGCCCACCCTCCCAATGCAGATCCTGCTTTCCAAGTTTATAGCTAATCATCACTCCCAGGTTAACCTTAATTATTCCTGCCTCTTATTAACCCTGCAAGATGACCTAACATACCTATTGTCAGAAGTGCAATAGGAAAGACACATGTGATTCTAAGTATCCTTTATGACAATTCAGGGTAAACATAAGAGTTCTCACCAGTGGCCTGGGTCGTGGTTGCCATTCTTTTCACACCCTTGTGAAAGCCCAGTGGGTGTTTGAATAAGTTTACATGTGTGACAAGTAACCTTTTTGACATCTGCCTTGAGATTATTAGCCAACTTCTTTGGCACAAAATGTTCATCCCCACTAAAGAATAAAGTTCATTCCCTCCACGCTCTCTGCTCAGCATTTCACCAGCAGGCACATGACATTTTGACGCTTCTGTGTTCTGATACAGCTGCTTTAATGTCAAGGACATTGTGATGAGGCTGTTTTGACCCAGCCATGAGAATATTTTGTTCTAGCTTTAAAAACACTTTTCAAAAGTAGTAATGTATACTCAGCTTTACTTCATATTATTCTGCTATTTTGTTACTCCAAAGTTGAAGTTTCTGACTCCAACTCCCTGTGACAAATTTCTTAGATGTGTGTATGAGGACTAGAAAATCCTTCTGCCTTACAGTCCTCAATTACTAAAACAATGAAGGGTCTCCCGGTTTTGGACAGTGGTGTAAAAACATCTCTTCTCATCTCTCCATTTTGAATCCGACCAAAAATAACTAGGAGAATAGAAGACAAATAAATTTCTCCTTCACTGAGAATATGAAACATCCACAGACCCAAACCACACAAATGAAGGTAAGCAGCTACGTGCACTAAAAACTGAATCTGAGGCCAGGCACGGTGGCTCACGCCTGTAATCCTAGCACTCTGGGAGGCCGAGGCGGGTGGATCACTCAAGGTCAGGAGTTCAAGACCAGCCTGAGCAAGAGTGAGACTCCTGTCTCTACTAAAAATAGAAAGAAATTATCTGGACAACTAAAAAAAAAAATCTATATATATATATAGAAAAAATTAGCCAGGCATGGTGGCGCTTGTCTGTAGTCCCAGCTACTCGGGAAGCTGAGGCTATAGAATCGCTTGAGCCCAGGAGTTTGAGATTGCTGTGAGCTAGGCTAACGCCACAGCACTCACTCTAGCCCGGGCATCAGAGCCCGACTCTGTCTCAAAAAAAAAAAAAAAAAAACTGCATATGAGAGAGGGAGCCTGCCGCCTGCCTCTGCGGATTTGGGGCAAAGGCTCCGAGTGCTACTGGGGCCTTTCTTACATGGGGACCGACATCCATTCACTGCAGCACGCCGCCTCTGAAAGAAGCGGCAGCGAGACTCAGCCTGGAAACACCGTCTCTGAAGCAGAATTCTCCCCCCATTTTTCAGCAGTCATTACTACAAGCGAAAAGGAGACTATCAAAGCCGCATTGTCACATGTGTGTGTGTGTGTGTGTGTGTGTGTGTGTGGAGATGGCATATTTGGGGCAGCCGGGGCTGGTTACAAGAGTCTTTGTGTTGTCCAAGGCCTTGTTGACATTTACATCTTTTCAGAAGATACCACATTCAAGCGGGACTCCTGTGCTGCTCATGCCATACTGCGGGCCATGGGTGGGGGGATAGCAGACTTGAAAGAATGCTTAGAAAGAAATCCCGAAACGGGGCTTGATTTGCCACAGTTGGTGTACCGCGTGGAAAACGAGGGCGCTACTGGGGTGGATCGGTGGGCCACCAAGGGAGGACTGATTGCATACAGATCCGGGAAGCAGCTAGAGACATTCCTGAGTCTCCTTATCCAAAATCTGGAACCTGCAGAGACACAGACATAGCTGGACTCAACCTCAGTATACGTATAAACTGAACTGTGAAACTACTTCCCATTATCTCTGTCCTTTGAAGATAGCTTTGTCCTATTGCTGGTAACATTCACCTTCCTCTCTGAGGAACATTTTTCCATTATGTGTTCATAATAATGTTAAGTTCAATAAATTAATATTCATGCAGCAAAAATGGGGCCATGGGTAGGCTGTGAGAACTTCCCTGATCCCTGTTTGAAATCTAGGAGGGGCAAGAGAGGTGGGGCTGCAAAAAGAAAGATAAAGACCTGGCATCTTTGCACGAAGCAGGCGACTATGCAGCTTACGAGTGAAGAAATGGCAGGTGCTGTGCAGCTGGTCGAGACTGGACCCACCTAGGACTGGAACCTGAGCTAGGACGACTTCCGGCCCAGAGTAGAATTAAATCCCTGATGTAGAATGTGGATGATAACATATTCAGAGATAACAGACCAACAAAGTCTAAGCAGCCTGCTACTCTGGAGCATCCTCTGATTCCTCCCCAACTCTACTCTCCTGGAAATAGCTGATCCAGGACAGGCATCCTCATTCAAACTTGAGAAGCAATAATTAAAAACAAACAAACCAAAAAAAAGAAGAAAAAAAAAACTGGTTTAAGGCTTAAGAAAAAATGTTTAAAGAAAAAAGAAGGAAATAAACATGATAAGCAGACTAAGATGCACATTATCTGAATTGATTTAATTTAACCCAAAATGATTAAAAATTTTCAATAGTTCTCCATGAAACCAGATGAATTACATAAATTATGGCTTCTCTAAAGCAAGAGGTCATATTAGTTCCAGAAGGTTTGGTAAAACACATCTGTAAAAATTCCTAACTACTTGGTGCCGTTTTCTAGCAAGGCAGGAGTTTGTCGACTACCTGATACATTCAGATTGTCCAGTTTTTCTCAGGCTAATTATAAGAATTGCTTTGGCTATGTCTTCTATGGTTTGATATATGCCATTTTGTTGTTATTCATTTGTGCCATCTATTTTATAATTTTTTCTGGTGATTTCTGGGTTTAGTTAAGTATAGAAGTGTACAGGTTTTCTAAAAATTTCTTTTTATTCCTGATTTCTAAATGTGTTTTAAGGTGGTTAGAGAATGGGGTCCATGTAATATTGGATTCTTTGTTGTTAGGAATATTTTTATGGTCTAGTATGTGGATAATTTTTTTAATGCCTCTTGTATGCTTTTTTTGTGGGGTGGGGGGAGTTTGGGATGCATCTCCCCCTTCTTCCCTCTCTCCCGCCCATCCTCCCATCTCTCTTTCTCTCTCGAGCCTTCAGCAGGAAGTCTTGTTGAAAGCTATACCTGGTTGTAGCTGCGATGTAAAGAGCCAGCTCTGTGCTTTGGGAGCAGCGGTGGACGAATCAGTACAATTCCCAACAAAGACAGTTGTCCTCCGCAGGCAAAGCTTGCACGAGGGTCACATGCGACAGAGGCAGCTAAGGAGTGGGCGGCAGGACAATGAGGTAGGAGCAGAGACAGATGAGACAATGGTCCCGGGTCCTGGGGCGGGCTCTGGACCCTCCCAGAAGCTGGGACCCATCTGAGTGGGCCTGTTGCGTTAGGTCGAGAGAGGCTTAGAGTAGACTGTAGCAATTCAAGGATCAAAAGAAGGCGTGTCCTGATTTTGTAGTGAAAGAACGATGCCTCAACAACGAGGTCTGGGATGTGGCCCTGCAGGTTGTGACCCGCAGGACTTCCCAACCCCCACACTATGCGCTGAGGGAGGCGGCATCGTTTCAACACAAGGGGAAGTTTCCTGTTTCCGCGTTTGCTTTCTCCAGTTCCCAGAAGCAGAAACCAACGTACTGAAGTGCGTTTCGTTTTAAAAGACGTTACGGCTGATCTTTGCCATAAAATTTGCCCTGAAATCAGCTGATTTTCATTATATTAATAAAATGGGCAATTAAGTAACATTGCCATAGCATTCCTTTCCTAATTTAAAAAAAAAAAAATGTCCATTCCGTTAAACACAGGAAAACTCTTGGCACACGAAGGGGTAAGACATGCTGTTTTTCTGTATACATTGCTTCTCAGACTTGTCCACCTCAAAACCCACCCTGAGAAAAGACAGAGAACTTGATTGTGGAAGGTGAGTGTCTGCAGATACCCCAGAGTCTCCAGCGATAGGAATCTGGCATTGGCGCTACTGCAGTTACAACTCCAAACACGCCATCTCATGGGTATACGATTCACATGGCAGTCTCTGTGTTTTATTGTAAAAGTCCATAGAAATGATATGACAGCTTTCCTGCAGTTCAGTTCTTAAATAAATTCAGCCCATCCATCTTTTGTCCAATTTCTAATGAGCATCATTTTGTGAAATTGTGTTTTATTATATTTTCTTTGGAAGCAGAATGGTGATTTAATGATTTTGCTAGTGCCAACTTGTAATTGGCAATTTGCTATGAAAGGTATCAGAGTTGTCTTTGGTTTTGATTTATGGCTGGTCCAAAATTAATCTTTGGTTCAGAGCTTTATTGCATTTGAACTGAACTGCAGCTCACCTGACTGCAGTTTCTTTGAAATACCTTGTCTTGAAGGGTTCCAGGTAATTAAGGGCAACCCCATCTAGCAATGCTTGTGCTGCAAAGTATCCCATGAGAAAATGTAGTGGAAAGTGTGCAAGAATCTTTAACACTTCCTCCTACTTTTTATTACAATCGAAAAATCACTTATTATTAGTTAAATTAAGAAGAATCAAAACAGGCACAACGTTGAAATGCACGTGCGAGGGGCAGGCCAGGAGAGGAGGGGGGATCCAGGAGCAATACTGCTCAAAAGTGGGAGCAGTCAGGGATGTCTACTTTGCACACTTTATTTGGTAATAAAACAGGCTTTTACATTTTAAAGCAGCTGCTTTATGTGGTCAAGATAAAATGATCTCAACGAAATGTCATTGCTGTCAAAATGTCATGTCAAAATGACCTACTTAAAATGTCTTACCACATGTCAGACTGTTCCAGTTTCAAGAGTTCACTCTTTGACTCCTGAAATATCACCATGTTCCCGATGAAAGCAAACGTTGCCTTATGTATACCACCTTGGTCTTATAGCCACCATCCCCACTTATCATGTTCTATTTCATTCACTCTTTGATCTGCAGGCATTTTTCCAGGTATCTAATGACTTACTCTTAACAACAACAAAGTTAGTAAAGACTTATAGCCCAGATGCAAATCCCAGATGCTGTTATAAGTATTTTACATATATGAACTCATTTAATCTTGCACAATCCATATAAAAAAGGTACTATTTTTATTCCCATTTTCAAAGTGGGGGAACTGAAGTAGAAAGAGATTTGATTGGTATTTTGCCTAAGGTCACAGTTAATAAACAGTGGAGCTGAGATTCACACCCATGCATTCTGGCTCCAGAGCTTGGGCTTTCAGCCACTGCTGAGAGTGCAGCACACTGTATTGTACCACACTGCACACTGCACAGCAAGTGTGAGTGATTCCTCACCTGTCCTGTCCTATCCACACACTAGTTCATTCTTGCTCACTGACGTTAGCAAATCTCTGGTGTAGGCAAATAAATTTCTTTCTTCATATTATTGGTAATACTATAGATTATTTTGAAGTGGATTGGTTTATGACCTTTGAGGTAAACTGATGTTGAAGTCCTGACCTTCAGTAGTTGAACACGTGACTGTATTTAGAGACAGAGTCTTTAAAGAAGTAATTAAGAGTAAATAAGGTATATGAGTGGACCCTAATCCAATCTGACTGGTGTCCTTGTAAGAGGAGATGCGGACATACAGAGAAAGACACTAGATGTGTGTTCACAGCGAAAGGCCACGTGAGACACAGTGAGAAGGCAGCTGTCTGCAGGCCAAAAAGAGGCTTCAAGAGAAACCAGACTTGCCAGCACCTTGATCTTGGACTTCCAGCCTCTGGCACTGTGAGAAAATAAATGTCTGTTGTTTAAGCTACCCAATCTATGATATCTTGACGTGGAAGCCCTAGCAGATTAATACAGATGATAAACCTATTTGTGGGTATACAGATTCATGGATGAATGTCTTATACAATGTATTTTTAATATTTCAGTTTCAGACATGCAGCCGATAAAAGTGAGTTTCTGAGGCAGCTGGTGAATAAGGTTGGTTCATATTGACTGACAGTTTTGATTGTTGTATGTGAATATGAATGTGTTGGTATTATCTGTATAAAGTTCGAACAACAGCCATTATTGTGCTTTCAGGGACTGAATCCTAATGTATGCAGGGGATAATTATATTAGGTGGGCTAAAATTAACATTTGTGGACATTTATGTATAGCTGCTTAAAATAAAACTTTGTTTCATTTCACTTGTAAATCTTCATAGTTACTTAAGTTAATGTATTGATTAGGCAGTTTATATCACTGACTTTAACAAAAATAAAATAAATGCACACAACAGTAAATATAAATAAAAAAGTGTAAAATGTACACAATGGTAATATGTGTTTTATAATTATTCTTTCAGAGAAGGTGTCAAAAATATATGCACTTAAGTTAGTATGCCTTATAAAAAATCATTTGGTGACAATTAAGTAAATTATATTTTTCTACTAAACCAAGATTTTCCAAAGTTTATGTGACATTATGTAGCTAAAAATTTCCAGTGAATACATTTTTAGTTTGAAAAGGAATATTTTGATGTCTCATATAAAATGAAAAGGAAAAAATTTAACTTTTTTGGAACTTTGTTTGTTATCACTACTCAAACATATCTTCAGTTAAATTAATGTCAAAAGCCTTTATTTATTGAAAAGTTAAAAACATCTCCTTTTTATGTTTAAAAAGTCTGTACCTTTGAATTATAAAGGCAATAATATACCTAATTGTGTCAAGGGTCCACCCAGAATTATATAGACTATAGTACCTAAATCCAAAACAAAAGCTCTAAACTGAGAGTTCTCTTATTAAAAATTCAGGTAAAACCTAACTTTGATAGGAATTACTTTAGAGAAGTAAGATTGAAATGGGAGAGAGAGGATCCGTTCTGTCTTCTTTCTGTGCCTTCCCATACTGTTTGCACTTCTAATCATGTGCATATGTTGTAGGCAATTTATTTCCCAGTATTGAAGAAGGAAGGATATCTCCATAGTGATCTAATGAGCCATTTGTGTTTATTTCCTTTCAGACACGTTTTTGTGTTTGAAAAAAACCCTGAGAAACATCATTTTTAACACAGTTTGCAATTAGTAATTTCTCCTATCTTTTTCAAAATAATCTGTAAAATGTTTCATTTGCTACTTTCAGATTAATGGTTGTAGCATTCACTGCCCATATCCGTGGACTTCATTCTTTCTGGACACTAGAGGGAGTTTAGAAACGAGATGAACTACACTGAAGAACCAAGATGGCTGCCAGACTTCTATGACTGGTTTCCTTCCTCACGTTGAGAATCTCTATAGAACTAAAGCATTACTACAACCATGGTTGACATTGTAAGTATATTCCTAAGAGCTTTGTATGTAAATTGAATCATATTTGAAGTTCTCCTGGGGAACTTGCTGCTGAGAGGAGTTCTAGTATTAATTGTCTTTAAAAAAAAATTAAACTTTCTTAAAACAGATAATTACTACCAGTTTATCATTAGATGAGAAGATTCTAGTATTTTATAATCATCTTTACCAGCAGATACTGCAAACTTGAAGTGTGATTGTATTGGTACAGTCAATTTTACACCAGTTTTGTAAGCCTTGGTACTTAATAAATATTTAATTGTCTAATTCTCTCAGGCTAAAGGAATAAACAGTTACTGTGTCTGGAGTGTTTTTTCCCTATTAATCTAATTTAAATTACTATCTGAATCCTATTAGATAGCCCTCCATCTATTCGTTCATTTGACAATTTCTTTCAGTGCTCACTATAAGCCAGGAACAGCAACAATCATTGGTGATAAAACAAAATAATCCTGATCTCAAAAACTTTGCATCTAGTGGGAAGACAGAGAATAACCAAATAAACAAATAGACGGATAAGATATTATCAGAAAGAGGTGAGTATGATAAGCAAAAATAAAGCATCGTGGGGTAAACAATACTAACAAATGTCTGATTCTCCTGAACTTCTGTGTATTTGTAGGTTATACTTCTCCAACCTCTTGAAGTCATTCATCACCAGTTGACTAGTTCTGGCCAATAACATGTGAGCGGAATGGCTGTATGACTGTCAGGCTAAAGTGGTGGGTTGCTAGTGTTCAACTTTTGAGCTCTTTCTCCCTTTGATGTGGCAATCAGAAAAAGCACATGTTGACATGAAGGTGTCATGAGATAAAAGAAACTGAAGTGCTGAGCCAACAAAGGAAGGTGGCTTAGCTAAACTGTCACCTGTCCCTTACCTGAAAAGTTGATGTGAGTAAAAAAATTAACTTTTGGTTGGACGTGATGGTTCACATCTGTAATCTTACTACTTTGGGAGGATCACTTGAGCTCAGAAATTCAAGACCAGCCTGAGCAAGAGTGAGATGATGTCTCTACAAAAAATAGAAAAATTAGCTAGGCATGGTAGTGCACACCAGTAGTCCCAGCTACTTGGGAAGCTGAGGCAGAGGCAGGAGGATTGCTTGTGCCCAGGAGTTTGAGGTTTCAATAAGCTATTACACTCTAGCCTGGGCAACAGAGCGAGACTCTGTTTCCAAAAAAAAAGAAAAAGAAAAAAAATTAATTTTTTTTTATTTAAAGCAAATTTGGAGCTGTTTGTTATCACAGCATAACCAAGCCTGTCCTGACTGGCACACAGGATTAGGCAATGGAAAGCTACGGGGAGGTGTTCCTGAGGATGGTCAAAAAAGGGTTCTCTGATGAAGTGGCAATAACAGCACAGTTATTGTCATTTGGATGTGGTTGAGAGTCAAGAAGGGGTAGGCATGGAGAGGGATGGTTCTTAAATATTGCCAGTGGGTCCACTGTGTATGCATCATTGAAAGACACTTGTCAAAAGCAAGTGTCTCACCCTCGACTTGTTGCATTAGAATCTCCAGGGAGGCAGCCTTAGCATTCTGTGATTTTAATAAGCTCCCAGGTTATTTTGATGCACAGCTCTTGGAACCACTGAATTCAGCTTCAAGCCCTCATTGTTTACATTGCTGATATGTATTAATATTACACAATATCTAGAATTTTAAATTATTTGCCTCTCAGTCTTTTCTGTACTCTGACAGGGAGAAAATAAAGCGAAGACCACATTTCGATTCTCATCAAAACAACTTTCTTTTCTCTCTGTAGTTCTGACAGAATATGATTCCATATGTGTCTGTCTTAGTTTGATGGAATCGATTTTAAGTCTTCAAGTCATAATAATATCAAAGACAGGTTTTTATACTTGTTTTCTTATATTGACAGGATTAAATTGTAGCTTAAAGAATATCATTTGAGAAAGAAAAATATCAAGGTAGTCCAGAACGTTTTTGCTGTTAGAATCTGAAAAACAATAAGGATCATTTATTTGAGTGCTTACCACGTGCACACAATCATCCTGCAAGGTAATCTATACCTCTCGAGGAAATTTTATTTTCAGAAAAGTGGTGCTTTAAAATTTTTGCTCTTTTAACAATATCCTAAAACTTATTTTAATAACTACCTTTATAAATTAAATACTTTAACCCAAGAGGCTGTAAAAGGATTGATTCTTAAGTAATTGTGAATTTCAAGTCTCCATTATAGTTTTTTCTATGTATATGGAAACTGAAAACGACTGCACCTGCTTTTGAGGCTTTAACTCTGGAACTAAAATAGAAAAGCTGGGGCTTCGTGGGGGGAACATTTACTATAGACAATTACTTTATAAATGAGCCTATATTAGATGTGTCAATTTTATGTTTTTCAAAGCCAAATATAAGGTATATATCAAACCTGGGCATCTTTGCAATACTGTATAAAAGTACATTTTCAATTAAAATGGGGATAGAAGATATACAAGGCAGACTGATCACATATGTTGATCTCTACTCCATTGCAGAAACCCCTTAAATGACACCAAAAGTATGTCATGTGTACAATTTTATACCTTTATACAAGGTCAAAAGAACAGAGTAAAATCCTGTGGGCTGCACATAATGGAAGAGAAGTTGATAGCAGTAAATCCTGCCCCCAGGATCAGAGACAAACAAGGTTATGCCGATTCACCATGACCTATGGGGATGATGGAGTCAGGGTCAGTTCCTCTGCACCGAAGATTCTGCCCAGGATATTCCCAGTATTCCTCCATAGGGGACACTCGGTGAGAGAGTGAATGAATGAGTGAATGATTCTGCAAATTTCAGAGAGGCACTAAATGACAAAACAGTTATCACTGGATTTCTGAGTTACCTTTTTACTTCAAATTCCAGATGACTCTAGCAAAATAAAAGGATAAATATTTTATGTTTACTTATTTCCCTGGTCTGGAGCCTGGGAAAGAAGCTAAATGGTAATTTGGAGGACACCTCTTGCTGACAGTTGAATGATCCTTTAAATTCAATCTGGTCTTTGGATTAAACAATAACATTTGGTTAATTATTATTATTGTTGTTAAATTCACCACCAGAGGGAGCTCATCTCTCTCCTTCCTCTAGAGACCAACAGACTGTGAAGTAACAATGACTTTTTCTCCTAATTTCAGTGTTAAAATATATTAAATCATTTTTGCCTGGGATAAATGTTGGAATAGTTATTTATATGTATGCTATTCTAGGCATCTCACGAAGCAGCAGAGAAACCTTAATTAACCACAAATTTGTTCTCCAATACATTAACTCCTCACAACCCCCCAGTTGAAAAGAGAAATAAAAATTAATCTACATGGAGAATTGCATTTTCTTCATATACCTCTCTAGGAGCCTAAAATTCATGTGCTCAGATTTAAATTTTACTATACTTTTCTAATGAAGCATCCCATCAGAATTTTCTAGGCTCTTTAAGTCAAAGGACAGAGGAAGGATCTTTGGCGAAAATGATTGGCTGATTGATGGCTGCTAAATCATTTGAAAGTCTTGGATATCTCAAATGGAAATCTCCATCTGTGGTGACATAAAACAGATCTACCTTTGATGTTAATAGTCATTAATAGTAAATGTGAACAAGGAATGAAAAAGATCTTAGGACTTTTATCATTGACCAAATGACTTGATCCACAACTAATGTGATAAATAAAGTCGATCCTTTTGTTGTAGGCAAGTAAATGATCTCTGAACATAAACTAAAATCAGGTCCTGGAAGATTATATTTTAGTTTTCTTTCAGTATCTGCTTGTCAAAAGAAGGAATTTGATCTATTTAAGTCTTTTTAACTGCCGGTAGCAAATGTATGCTCTTCAGGAAGCAGGCCCATTTTGATATTTCTGAAAACTCAGTGATTCTCCTATGCCTATAAATATGTGAATACTATAAATGTCTACTGCTGAGGAGAAGGATACACTATTTCATAAGTATTTACTCCGTTTTTATAGAGCCTGTGACCATGGCAACCAGGTGCTGCCGACTGACCCCAATGGAGACCACACTTTCTACTTTACCTAAATTGCTACTGAGAGCACACAAGCTTTACAGGTTTATCGAACTGCATTAGATTACAGGCATTTTTTAAGGTGTTTGAAACGGGAGAAATGACTTGTTTTTATCTAAAGAAGTAGAATCGTGATGTATACACTGTTTTCCTGCAGGTAATGTGCATACATGTTAAGGATTTTAAGAAACAAAGGAGGGAGGTTTGTGGATGAAAGAGACAGTCAGATCACATACACTTATCTCTGCGTCATCTCAGAACCCCTTTCAATAGCATTTAAAGCATAAAAGGTATAAAATGTTATGCCTTTCTACAAAGACAAGAGAGCAGGAGAAGGGAAGAGAGCAGGCCAGATTGTCAACAGAATTTTGAAGGTTGGAAAAATAGATGGATGAGTCAGAACGGATTTAGCAATTTAGCAGAGCAGAGATGCTGAAACCACACTGTTGGGGTGGAGGAAATGACAATAATAAGCAAGCTGAATCATGCCACAGAACCTCAAAGGCACAGCGACTGCAGAGATCAGAATCTTCCGAATGAGGTACTGCACGTGGAGTGGAGCTGGAAACACAGGACCTAGCTGATTGAGTACTTACACCCCCAGGTTTACACCCCCAGACACTGCGTTAGGTAATTCGCTTAGAGGGGAGAGCGGAGGATGTCATGGGTCACTGGGCTGAACACAAGGGTAATGAATGGATATCTGCATCCCAAAGAGCCAGACACCCAGCTTCCTGCCTTGCTCAGTTCTCAGGCATGTACCAATGAGACTGGACATCAGACATCGTTTTGGGACATAGGTAAATTATTGCCTTTTAAAATTATCAATCTCATGCTAGTATTAGACTTTTTAAATTATATACACATATGCATCGCTAAGAAATAAAAACAAATTTTTAATGCAGGAAAGAGCTGCTTTGAATCTGTGCCTCAAGCAGTGTAGATTATGTATGTGGTATGTAGTCAAAAATTTGAACATGCATACCACCACTTTATGCCCATCTGACAGTTTGTTGTTGGACTTGGAATTGGACACAGAGGGCCAAAGTGAGACCTGAGAGACTGAAAGTAATTCTGCATTCTAGAAAGAACTGCAAATAATGAAGGCCAGGGCTCCAGGGCCTACCAAGGTGTAGTAAAACAGACCTTGCTACCCAAAGCCAATCTCTCAATACTTACTTTCTCCTTCCCTGTCTCCTCCAGGAGATAAAAGGAGAGAAAACTTGAGTATGGAACATAAAGGAAGAGAAAAACATTATTGGAATCCTGAGTCCTGACTCCACCTAGCGTGAAGTGTATAGATTTGGAAAGGGAATTATATCTGTTCTCCCTGCAAGATAAGAGAGAGGGTGTATGAGTTTCCTACTGCTGCTGTAACTAACAATCACAAAATTAGTGGTTTAAAACAATGCAAATTTATTGTTATCTTACAGTTCTAGAGGTCAGAAGTCTAAAACGGGTCTTACTGGGCTAAAATCAAGGTGTTGGCAGAGTTACATTTGTTTCTGAAGGCTCTAGGGGAAAACCTATTCCCTCACCTTTTCTAGAGGCTGTTTGCATTCCTTGGCTTATGGAGCCTTTATCCATCTCCAAAGCCAGCATTAGCCAGCCAAGTCCTTCTCATATTGCATCACTCTGACACTGACTGCCCTACCACCCTCTTCCACATTTAAGGACCCGTTGATTACACTGGGCCTGCGGGATAATCCAGGATAAACTCCTTATTTCAATGTGAGCTTATTAGCAACCTTAACTCCTCCTTAGTACGTGACATAACATATTCACAGGTTCTGGGGATTACGACATGGATATCTTTGGGAGAAGAAGGGATGCATTATTCTGCCTACCACAGAAGGGCTCCAAGAAAGCCATTTATAAATATCCGGAGTGCCTATGAGAAGGGGCAGCGTCACTTCCAAACTGGACATAAGCTTAGACTGCTCAGACCCATCATCTGACCTACCAGAGAAGACAATTAAACATAAATGGCAAACTGGAGACAGGGGGCAGCCTGCACTCACAGTCTCGTATGGAGAGCATGCTTTTATTCTGTGGATGAAGCAGAACTACAGAAGACAAGCAGGCTAGAAGTAGCTTTCTGCAAGCCAGAGACTCCAGGAGGCCAGGGAAGAGGCTGTGAGGTGTGACTCTGGGAGTGAAAGTTGGGGATGGTGATGAAAGAGGCAAAGCTAGATCTCCTGTGAAGGGAACCTGTGCTGTGGGGAAACCCCACAGGCTCAGCACCTCCACGTGTGGGCCCGAGAGCCAGCGTTTTACCTGCTACAACAAGGGTAACAGGGAAGGTCAAACGGGCCAGAAGAGCACTGGCCATCAATGATAGTGCAATCACATGGCCAGTTAAGGAAATGGTGTTCCTTTTCTTGCCTCTCATCTTCCATCTCCCTGGCTCCAGAGGAGTTAGACTAGAAGGGGAGGCACAGGTACCTTGAGAAAGTCAACCAAATTCCCACCCCTGCTCAGGATCTTCTAGCCCCAGGTTAGTCCAAGCCAGGTTGGGGGAAAGATGAAGAAATATGAGATTACAATTTTAAATTGGTCTAGATCAGACTTTTGAAAATTTTTTATTAAAATATAATAAACCTACTGAAAAGTCCACTGAAGCATATAGATGGCTCTGAATTTTCACAAACTGAACACACCAGTGTGACCAATATATCCAGATCAGAAACAAAATATTACCAATCCCCAAAAACCCCCTTGTTCCCTCCCAGTCTCAAAACCTGATCCCTGAAGAGTAACCAACATCCAGAGTTTAAACAGCAAACATTAGTTTCATTTGGTTTTGTACTTTATACAAATGAAATCATACAGTATATTTTAGATCTGACTTCTTTCATTGAATATTATGCTTGTGAGAATCATTCATGTTTTTACCTGTATTGGTAGGTCATTTATTCACATCATTATAAAGTATTCTGTTGAGTGAATAGAACACAATTTATTCTGTTGTTTATGGACATAAAAATAACTTTCAGTTTAGGGATATCAAAAAATAGTACTACAGTGAATATTCAGCTATGTGTATTTTATTGAAAATGTGTTCACTTTTCTGGTGAACATGTACTCAGGAGTGGAATATTTGGATCGTAAGTACATGCTGTTAAATAGTTTTCCATAGAGCAGTATGTAAGTCCTCTTGTTCTACAACTTTTATACCTGGTAGTCTCTATTTTAGCTACCCTACTGGGTGTGTAATAATGTCTCATGGTAGCTTTAGTTTGCATTTTTCTGATGACTAATGAAGGTAAGCAATTTTGTATATGTTTATTGGCCATTTGAATATCCTTTTTTGTGAAGTGTCTGATCTTTTGCCATTTTCTATTGAGTTGTGTTGCTTTCATTGATTTATAGGAGTTCTTTATGTATTCTGGATATGAATCCACATGGATCACACTATATATATAATGACTATCTTATCCTACTTGGTAGGTTACCTTTTCATTTCCCTTTAATAAGGTCTCCTGATAACAAGTTCTTAATTTTAACAGAGTCCAATTTATTAATATTTTCCTTTGTGGTTAATATGTTTTCATGTCCCCTTAAGAAATCTTTGGCACCTCCAAGACAATAAAGTTATTTGGATTAGATGTTTTATTAATTGAATGTGACAAGGAAGCTATGGGTTCTGCCTAAAACACTGATTAAATGGAGTATGGTTGAGAGTAATGGCTGGAGGCAAATCAAATCTTGTCACATTTGTACCTCACCCATTTCAGGCTGTTTGACAAATTACAAAACCAAAATGTAGGGTTGTTTTTTTTTTTTTGGTTGTTGTTTTGTTTTTGAAGTAACATTCTGAGATGCATCTTTTATTTTACTTTTCCTTTTTTATGATTGACACATAATAATTGTACATATTGATGGTGTACATACAACATGATGTTTTAATACGTGTGTAAACTGTGTAATGATCAAATCAGGAAAATTAGCATATCCATCACCTTAAATTTTCATTTCTTTGTGATGAGAATATTCAAGATCTTTCTCTGTAGCTTCCTCTGAGTTGGGCAAGGAAGACATTGAAATTTAACAAAATCTCAGTTTCTTCTGGTTTAAGCAATGCCTTTCAGATAAATGTTCAATCTTACTTCCTACTTCCCTAAAGATGTATGAGTAAGAGTCTCTTGTGTCCTTTTGGGGCAAGGAAGGACATTCTTAGGCTATTCCTTAGGTACTTGATGGCCCCTGTAGTGATGGAATCTTTCAAAGTCTACAATCACTGCTCACCCTGCTGGAATTGGCTGCTAAAGTCTTCAGCCAGAGGGCTTGTGGTTTATTCTCTGTGAGTGTGGTCGGGTATCACAGTTTTCTCTGCTGACTCAGCCCACCTGGACTCTTGCTGGTGATGGTATCACCCTGGGGTCTATTTGTGAAGCTAAGTTGATCCCTTGCCTAGGTGCTCATCCTGCAGTCTTTGGCACAGACTCATTTTGACCCCAGCACAATGACCTGTGTGGGGGATTATTTTCTAGCACTATAAACTGTCCTTTGCATCTTCCCACAGGGCAGGCTGATGCTTTTGGATACCTTCCATTATCATCACCAAAGAACTCAGGGGGTTACACTCAGAACTTCCCTCTGACTTGGCAGGTCATGTCCTTTGTTCTCCCCAACACAGTGCTGGGGTCTCCTCCTAGAGACCCAAACCTGAGTCAGGACAAGGCCCTATGGCTTCTATCTTCCTCTCATTCTATTTAACAACACTCTCCAACAGCGGAATGAAGAGGTGCAAGATCGTTGGAGAGCATGATCCTTGTAGAAAATTATTTATAAAAATGGCACAATTATTCCCTTTCATGTTCCTTTGCAATGTGACTTTGAAGTTCTTCCCATCAAGAGGTGGAATCTGCCTTTCTACGCCTTGCTTGAATCTGGTTGACGTTATAAGTTGCTTTGACCTATAAAATGCATTCAAAGTGATGCTGTGTCTTTCTGCTTCTAGGCTCAAAAGGCCATGTGTGTGCCTCCATCCTCACTCCTGGAACACTGGCACTGCCATAGAACAAGCCCAGGAGAGCTGGCTAGTGGAGGGGACACAATGGAAAATAGAGAGAAGGAGACCTGGCTGAAGCTACCCTAGACTGGCCAGCCACCAGTCTACTTGACAGCTGGTCACAGACACAAGAGTGAGCCCAGCTGAAACTAAGCTACCTGGATGAGGCAAACCCAATTTGATCATCTGTAGAATCATGAACTAAATAAATCACCAATCCCCAACTTCTGGGAATACAAGGCCTCACGGCACAGTCTTAATGGTGAGATCAATCTTGTCTCTACATTATGGAAGAAACTCTGTGATTTAAATAGTTGGGTTTAGCTCATCATCATAGGTTAATGATATAGCTAAAGGAATTTTTAAAATTATTTTCTCTTTCTGTGAAGTCTGGTTACTAAGAAATAATTTTGTGGTTGCAGACCCCAAAATTCTACTTTGTATGCTAGAGCTGAATGACTCCTCTTTCTCTTTGTATGCTTGTCTTGAAAATCCTAATCCTCTGAGGGAAAAGGATGTCTCAGGAAGAATGGGACTGGAGGAGGGGACAGTGAAGTTAATCCAAAAGAGCAAAAAATGTTGGAATATGTTTTAAAACGTTATCTAACATGTATGAATTATGTTTTCTTAGGATAACCAGGCACATCCCAGATTCCTCAAATATTGGAGGAAAGTTTGGAATTGCTGATCTTTTGTGTCTAGACTGGACATTCTATGACTTTTTGGTACTTACTACGTAACCAGTTGGGCCTGCAATATAAGATTAACCCATAGACTTCACCAACGATGAAACACATGAACAAGTTCCAAGGAACTGCATGATGAGCCTAGAAAACCAGGTCAAGGTTTTTCAGCTCCTTGTTTATTTATTTTTCATGGGATGCTGAAAGGGAGGGAGGGGAAACAAAGAAGGAAAAGGATGGTTTATTCAAGGTAGACCTTTGCTTTTTACTGGAGGGCTAAATTACCTGGACCTGGTTTCAGTAGGTAAAGGAAGGGGGTTGTGCTGCAAAAACAAAAACAAAAAACCAACTACTAGGCACTATGGGAGACCCAAAAGTCCAAGGCAAGGTACCTATTCTCAAGGAGTATTTCCTTCAGGAGATCATATGAGATTGGGTCACCAGAATGATGTTAACATGGTGATTAGGGGTAACTCTCTCTCACCTCCAACATCCCAAGAATGGAAAAATAAACACCACATGTACTCACCATCAAATTGGTATTAACGGATCAACACATAAGTGCATATATAAGAATTACATCTATTAGATATTGGGCAGGGGGGAGGGGGGAAGGGGGAGGAGGGAGGAGGGGACGGGTATATGTGTACACAAAGAGTGCAATGTGCACCACGCAATGGAATGGACATATTTGAAACCTGGACTGAGGGGGGGAGGGGAGGCAAGGGCAACACACGTAACCTAAACATCTGTACCCTCATATTATGCTGAAATAAAAAAAAAAAAAGAACAAGTTAAAGGTTCTGACCTATGGACGGTCCATTGCCAACCCTTGGTTTTAAGCTCTGTGTGTGGGGTTATTAATTGGCTATTGCCCATCTGGGTTCTAATCATGATGTCACCTTTGGTCTATAGCACCCAAGGGTGGCAGTGGTGGTGGCAGGTACTTTTTACTCTGTGTGTCCTCACTGCTGACACTCAGGGCAGTCACCCCATCCACTGTACAATCTTCCCTCCATATGTCGCTCTGGGGGTGCTTATGACTATCTTATTTTTTAGGCCATTCCTCTGCAATGCCAATGGGTCCTCCCAATCAATGTTCTTTCTTTCTTCTAACCAATGTGGTGGTGTCAGGTACTTCTACCAGTCTTAAGTCATTCTATAAGAGGACTGAACATTCCTAATACACATGGGACTTCACTTGTTACTCTGCATGGGCCCCTCTCTTCCCTTCTACAGGATATGCAGATGGCAGAGATGCAGTCAGTGTTGAAAGAGTTCACATTCTAGGAATGTATTAATTACAACCTGAAGAGTTCAAGGGGAGATATGATTGAAAGATGTGTTTTCTGGATTTATTCTATAAAATTCTGCGGTCATCAACAACAAAGAATGATAACCTTTAAGATAGCCACTGGAAATAACTTCTGCTGGATAGCACATGGATGATGCATGGTCATAAATAATGATATAACCAGCATTAAATAAAGGTCTTAGGAAAGTATAGTGGTAAGAATATCTATATTGTTTTAATACAAATGGTTCCAAAGAACTATGATGTTGTAGGCAGAATTCTTAGATAGCCCCCAAGATTCCTGTTCCTTGGTATGCACTAAGACTTTGAGTATAATTTATTTTACTCCTGTGAGTAGGTTACATTGTATGGCATACTTGGCTTTAAGAAAGGGAGATTATCCTCTGTGGGTCAGACCTAATCAGATGAGTCCTTAAAAGTGTGAGCTCTACCTAGCAAAAGCGATTGGAATTAAGAGACAGTTTTTTGGAAAGGAACTATGTAGCAACAAATCTCTGGCCTCTAGGAGTTGAGAGCAGCCCCTACCTGACAGCAAGCATCAAAATGAGGACCTCAGTCCAGCAGCTACAAGGAATATTATTTTGGGGTGACCCTTATCACAATTTAAATGAGCTTGAACTTCCTATGTTGCCCTATAGCTCAGGGGTTAGAGCACTGGTCTTGTAAATGAACTTGGAAGCAGATTTGTTCCCAGAGCCTCCAGAAAGGAGTATACCACGGCCAATACCCTGATTGCAGCCTTTGAGACATGGGCAGAGAACCCAGCTATGTCTTGCCTGGACTTCTAGACTTCTGACCTAGAGGACTACGAGCTAATACATGGATGTTGTCTTACACTGCTAAGTTCGTGGTAGCTTTTTATGCAGCATGGAAAAGTAATACACATGGCAGTGCTATTTTTTTTCTTGTGGTGGGAGATATTAAGTTCCCAGGAGTGGCACATTTGACAATAAAGGACATGAATAGATGATTCCTGGAGCTGCTTGATCATGGGTAGTGCCTGGAAAGTGCAACGAACCTTCACATGCACTGACTGGGCAACAGACAAAAAAGTTCCCATTCTCCTTGCCCTAAATCTTCAACAACATTCTTCACATTGTTCATGAACTCTGTAATACAGTTTCAAACCAAACTGAGAATATTGTCTAGGAGCCCTGCACACCCTCGGGGAAGCTCTGATAATAGTAGTATTTACATCATTGAATTATTGTGAAGATTAAGTGAGTTAATATATTTAAATGGCTTATCACGGTTTCTGAAAAATACTAAGCACTCAACTAATGTTAGCCATTATCATTTGATCTTAGAAACTATCTCCAATAGAACAAGATAGAGATTGTTCTACACGTTTTACAACTGAGGAAACTGAGTGTCACGAAGGTTAAGTGATTCATCAGGGTCACTCGGTTAATAAGTGTACAGACTGGCTCAGTCCCAGATCTTACAGATGTACTTTTTGCTATTGATTTTTTTTCTTTTTGGCAGAGATTCCTAATAGCACAATGATGTTAAAGTTCTTTATCTTTTACAAATGAATATGTATGCACAAAGCCACATTATCAGGGTGACACAACTGGAGGCCCATGATGTAGAGGCATAAACCAGGTCTCACTTTGGACCTTGGTATTCAGTGTGTGACCACTCGACCAGCAGCATCTGCCTGCTAGAAATGTTAGAAATCGACCGTGTTAGGCATGGAGATTCTTGAGCCCTACCCAAAACCTGCTGAACCACCACCTCAGTTTAACAAGATGCCCAGGTGGTTCATATGCACACTAAGTTTGAGCAACACAGCTTAAGATTGTTGATCCACTAATAAACTTAATTTTGGCTTCCTTCCTCATCTACTTGTGGTCTCCAAGAGAATTCAGCTCAGTTTGGATTTTTCTCTACCCTTACTTAGTGCCTCTTTATATATATTCTATTGTTTTAAAAATAGAATTCCTCTATTATAGCCACTAAGAGTAAGTTTCAATTTTTTTGAACATTTTCCAGGGAAGGAAGGAGTTAGCTTCACTCATTATTGATTTTTTTCATATTTAATATATTTAAACAAATGTTAAACAATTAATGTTTACAAGCATTGCTTTATCCAAATCCATATTTAAGGCATCCCAGACCACAGTGTCTCCTAATAGAGTACAGCCAGGTCTAAACTGAGTTAAAGAAAAATTACCATAAGATGGAGCTTATTGAATTAGTTTTATTCTTATTCTCAAGTGAATATTGTCAGCCCTCTCTCTGTTCTAACCTGATCTTAGCTTTTCCTAATGGACAATCGTAATTCCTCAGGCTGTTCTGATTCCCAGTGCTAAGGAGAGACAGGCAGGAGGGTGTTTCACATCCTCCCAGAACCTCAGGGGCATGTAGAGATGGTTGTGTCTGTCCCGTGCCATGGGTGATAGCACCAGATTGTGCTTACGTTGTAGCCAGGCTGTTCTCTGGTCCCCCAACGCTGGATGTGTCTGACCATTGTCCAAGAAACCGAGTACTGACACTCTAGCCAGCTGACTAGAATACACTTGCAGCATCAATGAAATGATGAAATGTATAAAAATGGGTGCCAAAGCGTCCCTCCTGTGTGCAGTAAAGACCTTCCCTTATATCTCTCTGCTACGGGAAAGTGGGCTTGGCTAAACAAAGGGAATTGTCGTCAGAGAGCCCTTTGGAGAGTTTTTCAGTGAAAGAGAGAGTGATAGGAAGCCTCCCTAGATGCCATGTGCACGTGTGAGCACAATACACCAGGCTCACTCAAGATAGGGAGTGATGTTTCTCTCAAACATTCCTTTCCATCTTGGGTTCACATCGCTGGCTCACAGTGGGGTGCTGTGCCAGTATCTCGAAAACTCTGAAGCTTTCATTAAATATGAAAAAAAATCAGTGAGTGAAACCAACTCCTTCTTTCCCAGGAAAATGTTCAAAAAACTTTTTGAAACATATGACTAGATGCTAGAATAAAAAATGTATTATTAAACAATGGATTTCTTTTGCATCCATGGGACACGATACCCCCTGTTGGCTTATTTAGCTGTGCTTGTCAGTGGGCCGCTTCCTGTCTTTGTTCTTTCTTTCCCTGTGTGGACGGAATATTTGATATAGCAGGTTACGTTTGATACCCTCTCTGATTCCACACTGATCTATCCATTCCACATCATATTGATGCTGAATCTCCTTCCAAACTCCAGAAAGTCATTAGCAACAACAGGGTGCCTTCCCTCACCTCACGTGGTCCTAATTAACTGTGCTTCCTAATTCACTGTGATCCCAGAGCATCCTTTTTTTAAACTGTATTGTGGCATTTATCAAAAAGGGTTGTAATTGTCGACTTGCACATGTTTCTCTCCTATTAAAACATGAACTTCTTAAAAGCAGAGCCAATGACTTCTTCATTTTTGTAGAGCCATTGAATAAATAGGACTGCAAATTTCTTCCATCACATCCTCACTCTCCAAGGCCCACATCTCTCCCTAAATTGTCCTATTGACTACTTCTCACGTCCCCACACTGGGCCTGCTCTTTGGGTCCAGTGTGCTGAGAGAAGAGCATGATGGGTATCACCTTTGAACTTCTTGCGGGGAAAAGTCCTGGCAAATTGCCTTGAGACAGCACAGGGTTTGTCAGATTTCAAGGGTCATTGTTTTCAGTATGTTCACCTGCCTGGTTCCAAACACTTATTGTCTCCAGGCCATTGCATTAGTTGGAAAGTGAGCTTGTCACGTGATGGTTATGCTATTGCAAGACAGCTTGCTCTTCTGGGCTCTTTTAGCTTCCTGAGTTCCATTTGCCTTTGGGGTCCTACATTGTAAGTTCCTTTCTCCTTCCCTTCTACCGTCTCTTTGTTGACGTTCTCTTCTCCATGACACCCTTGCCTTATACTTCACAGCTGTGTCCTTGGCTGGAGTGCACAGCTGGAGGCAAGCAGCAGCAGGTTTTATTTGTTTAATTGTTTGTTTTGAACAGCTAGAATAATTTGTTAAATGACCCCTCTGTGCATCTCTCTCCCATGTATATGCAAATATGTGGTGTGACTTCTGCTGAGTCTATGCAAGGAACAAACTTTCAGAAATATGAGCTTCTCAAATGAAGGAAATGTACAGTTATAGAAATTTAGTGATCCTTTCTTTTTTGAGCAAACTTGACATTTTAGGGTTATTTGAGTTCCGATGTAAGGAGAACAGAAGTTGCCAGTGTCCTCTCTGCTTACCTCATAGGTCACTGGCCTGGTTCCTTTCTGGCTATGAGCTCTTGCTCGGCCAAAGTGAACACGGGGCAGACCAGAAGCAGGGAGAAATTAATATTCCAGGGGTGGCCCTCCAGCAGTGACAAATTTTCTAGCTCTGTCGTATCTCAAAAGAAATTCTGAGGCATTTTCTACACAGTCTTACAAAAGGGCTCCAGTAAGATTGAGCCCCAAATGTCCAAAGCAGTGACTCCGCTCACCCTCTATGCACTTTTCTCCTTTCCTGTTATCACTTCACTTCCCAACTAAATTTGCATTCAAACCCTTGTCTCATGACCTGCTTTTAAGGAGGCAAAATTATCCAAACTTGTCCAAATGTGCAGGAAAGAGCAAACAGCTACGCACTCTAATCAACCACTCACTTTACATTGTTTAGTAGGTCGTGGTCCAGAATTGTGAATTTTATTTTTAAGGAAAAGGGGTCAACTTTATTGTGCCCCTCTGCATGTGCTATGGAACGTACCAGCTATTCCATATACATTGTTTATTTACTCCTAACGGCACTTTCTTCGTGGAGTCAATGCAGAAATTAAAGTACCTAGTCATTATTTTTGTTATCATTATTTAAAATTGAGGCTCAAAGAAGTAGACTATGTTTCTCAAAGCATTGGATAAGAAATTCAAACCTAGCTTTGTTTAATTCCAAAGTTCACCATATTCTCCATTCTGCCTCCTGCTTCAGTGATGGCCCAGTCCATCCATGAGTATTGAAAAGAGCAATTTAATTTACAAATGTAAATGCTCTTCCTCTGAATTATCAAATATATTCCTAGGCTCCCCTCAGCATTACAATAATTCCTCATTTAAATGTCCTGATTTAAATAGTCTGGTGCCCTCACATGAATCATCAGGCAATATGTTTTTCTTTAAGATTTTCACTATAAAAGAGCAGCCTTCACCAAATTCTCCACTGGCAGGGATATCTTTTAAAATGTCAACTCTCTAAGAGAAGAAAATAGATGCATCTCTATTTCTGTCTCCCATCCTAACAAAATCCAATTACGGTAGCAATAACTGCTCATCTGCTTACTATCAAGATCAGTCAGTACTGGACTTTCAAGATGACAGATGACTCAGGCGTCCCCATATTACCCTTAGAACAGGGCCTACCTTTCTGGCAAACTTTGAATAATTATTCTGGAGGTGTTGCATTTTCTATCAAAACTCAATTGTGCTTTTATTTTTCATCTGACAGAACACAACAAATTGATCTGATACAATGATCCTAATGAGTTCTTTTTTCATACGGTGGTAGTAAATTTTTAATTCTTGTTTAGGGACTCTGCTAGGGGAGAAGAGTTAATACTGTATCTTTGATCCAAGAGATTCCTCTCCTCTGTAGGACTGCTGTCCTCGATTAAACCCAAGACTTTCTGAGGAGAAGAATATATTCCTAGATAGCCTTGGCATTTAGCCTTAGGATCATAGTGATGTTGATACTTAAAAATTAATTTTCATTACAAAAATAACACTGGCTTGTTAAGCAGCACTTGGAAATATAGATTGTCAAAAGAAATGATTGATGGAATGGGAAGTGGGTTAATCACCTATAACTCCCATCACCAAAACATGTTTCTTTAGAACAGTGTGATATGCTACTGTATTTTTGTAATAAAAAATCACTCTATGTATTCAATTTTACATTTTGATTCTTTAACTCAACCTTATATCATAAATGTTTTTGTTATATATTCTTCAAAACATCATTTTCAAGGTATTTGTAGGATTTAATTAAGAAGAGAGACATGGTTTACTTAATGATGAACCTATGTTTGGATATTTTGGTAGTTGCCAATTTGGGGGTATTATAAACATAATGATGTGATTTTCTGTATTTAGAATTATATTATTAGCATTAAATTTTCAGAATAGAATTCTTATATCAGAGACATAAACAGGTTTAACTTCTTGATAACTATTGCCAACTTCACAACCATATGTGTATATATCCAAACTCAACTCTTGGCAAAATTTTGAAATTGCCAGTTGTCTAATGTCTTTTCCAATACTGTTACCTTCTGCCTATCTCTGTTTCTGTTGCCCCTTTCTCTCTTCATTTCCCACCTGACCCAGTTCCTCACCTTGCCCCACTTGCCTATTGATCCCAGGCTAATCTCTGGTTCCTCCTCCATACCCACTTTCCTGTGGGATGCTTATCCCAATTCTTTCACCAGTCTTGGGTCTCTTTCCCTTGAAAAACTGCTCTTCCCTGGTGTTTATGGTTACATGTTCTCAGGTATTACTCCTGTTGTATATATTTCCATTTTAACAAGTACCCTTATATCTTAACCCAAAGAAATAAGAAATGTGGTCAATGCACACTTTGTGGTTAAAACCACAGAAAAGAAATTTAGGACAAAAATCTGATGGTGCCATTTATATTATACAACATAAGAAGTTGCCCAATCTGCCTATTGATTATGAGATATAACTTTTTTAATAGGTCAGTTTTTATGAATATTGACATTTTCTCAGTGTTCTCTTCTCATGGGTGCACATCAGTAGCATATAAGCTAATGAAAATTGTGATTGTCTAGGTGGGAGACTGGGAGGTATACTGTACAACATTATCGGTCTTTTTCTCTTTGCAGTTTGTCAATAAGAGTCGATGACTGGTGTGGCTATGAAATTGTCTGAACTGGCTTTAATTCACAATGTGCTACTGATGGACTTCTAAGCTGGCTCAAATGTCAGGAAACCAGTGGTAGCTATTAACATTTTCTTAGCAATAATTCATTTCTTGTTTTCCTCAACCTGAAGAAGAAAATAACAGGAAAATACTGAGTCAACCTTTAAGATTTGTTATTGTGCAGCTAAAGTCACTCCCAACACTAGAAAGGAAAAAAACCACACTAATATGTTAGGATAGATTTCAGACCATAATATTTGTCAATTAGACTATAATTAGAAATGATTTCCTGTCTATTCCCCATTCTAAACTGCTTCTAGATCAGTGTACAGTCTGAAATGTTAATAAATGATACGGAAGGCCATATTCAACTGTAAATCATGCTATTAAAAATGGAACATCCTGTGCGTATCTGATCTGGTTGCTAAGTACCCAGTCTTTATGACTCAGGGGCCCACGAAGATCTGAGGTGCCAGCTGCTGTTTGAGATAGCAAATTGGGAAAACAGCAATATCAACCTATTGAAAATGAAAGAGGGGGAAACTCTCCCGGGATTTTAAGGTGGTTCAAAGGAGTTGAGGAAGACTTATTCAACACTGGGATATTAAGGGGTGATAGCCTAGTCAGAAACCATACAGAAATGGTCTTGAGCTGCCAAAAGGTATTTCAGGCAAAGAACATTCATGCTCTCCCCATGTTGTGCAACTACTTTTTTCCCCCCTGAATCCCACCCAACATTTATTTACATAGAACCCAAAATGAATAAATGATTTCACTTGTCATATTTTTTTCCTATACAAAAAACAATATACATGTATTTGCTCAAAGGTGGGAGACCACAGTGGTCAGTATGGATCTAGAGCCTTGGTTCACAACCAGTAACCAGCAGTGTGACCTCAAGCTGACTGGTAAGCTCTCTGTGCCTCAGTTTCTTACTCTTGTAAAATAGGCTCTCTCATGAGTGAGGATTAAACAAGATAAAGTATGGAAAGCAGATGACCCAGTATTACAGTCATAATATGTATTCATCAGTGCTAGCTATTACCAGTATTCCTTTCTGGAGGTTCACAGGCAATTGATCTCAACTCTGAGTATTTTCTATTTAATTCAGTTTTGTCTCCCTAAATTCAGGCAGGAAGATTATATGGAAGATACTATGTGTATTTACCACATTGAAGAATCTGTGCTTTAGAATGACATGCTATTAATATTTCCCAGTTTTATCAGGGAGCTTTGAAGATGAGCAGCTAATTTTCATTTACTTAAAAAGGATAATGTTGGTGCTGACCGCTGTGTTTCCAGTCATATACAGCTGAATTTAAATCCCTAATTTTCCAGTTACTACAAGGATAAATTACTTCACTTCTTTGTGCTTCAGTTTCCTCATCTGAAAAATAGGGATGGTAATGGTACATACCTTATTGTGTCCTGTGAAATATGTGTGAAATAATTTATCTAAGTGGTATAAGATATGGAACCTGGAATATAAAAAATCTTTCACAAATGTTAGCCGTTTTTATATTAAGAATTCAAGAGGTGGTTAAATAATTAGAACTATTTGAAAGAATTGCTCTTCACTGTTTCTTTTAAACTGTTTATCAACTGAAGAATTTAGCAACATAAAGTCATCACATCTTTAATCAACTTACAATTATTTTTATCACTTTAGATTCTCACCTGTTAGACTTACTATAGGAGAGACCCATTCTGGGATGAGCTAACATAAAAAGTAGTAAATATTGATCAGACTAAAAACTTTTATATAGTCTTATCCAAATTGTTACATAATTGCTATTATATTCAATAGCATCAATATATAATCACCCAAACATTTATAAACTCACTTTTCTATTTTTTCCTTACCAGTATATCAGACTTTTGTGAGGAGATCTGAACTTTTATTACCTACTAGTTTTTTCTGCTTCTAAATATCTTAAATTCTTGCAGCAAGGAATAAACTATGACTTTTCCAGGTGAATTCTACTTATAAAATGACATCTACTCCAATATTTCTGGTTTGTTCATCACTCAAGCTACTGAATTTTCATTTCATATTCCCTCTGCATTTTTAAATCCAAGTTGGCAGTGCTTCTGCTGATATAAAATTCTCAAGAAACTTGTGGGTCTCCTTTGTATGTCACAGGGATTCACTCCATTAGACAAGAGGATCCTCCGCAAATCTATCCTAGATAATCCCATCTCAATGCTTAACATCTGCTGAGATGCCTAGGCGGGAGAATCTATAAATCATACTTTTACTCTTCAAATAGCCTTTCATGCGCCTGGAGATTGAGGCTTTTTGCAATATGAATAGGCTGAGAATTTCCTAAACCATCAGCCCTGGGTACTTTCTGTTTAACAATTCTTTTCTCCATTTACTTCTTTCCTCTTACATTTTACTACAGGCAGGAAAAAGACATAAAAAAAGGTCAGACCATCAATGCATTGTTTGGAAATTTCTTCAGCGAAATGTCCAGTTTCATCATTTACAAGTTCTGCTTTCCACAAGACTGTAGGACGCATCCTGCTAATTTTTCCGCCACTATGTAACAAGAATTCTCTTTCTTCCAGTTTTCAGCGACATGTTCCCGGTTTCCTTCCCACACCCTCACTCGCAGAGTCATTGACATTCATATGTGTACTTGATCTGCTTAAGGTAATCTAGGCAACTAGAAGGATAATAGAAAGTTATCCTTCTCAAAAATTTTCCAGACTCTTCCCACTGCTCAATTCCAAGTCAACTCCACGTTTTTATGTGTTTATCATGATAACACTCCACACTCGGTTTTCTATTGCTACTGTAACACAGTACCACAAAGTTAGTGACTTAAAACAACTTATCTCACAGTTTTGTTTGTCAGACCTCTGACTTAGGTCTCACTGGGCTAAAATCAATGTACCAGCAGGGCTGGGCTCCTTTATGGCGGCTTTAGTGGAAAACGTGTTTTCTTACCTTTTCCATCTTCTAGAGGCTTCCGTAATTCCTTGGCCCAAGGTTCCTTTCTTCCATCTTCAAAGTCAGCAATGGAGGACGAGTGCTTTCTCACACCGCATTACTCTGACCTGGCTTCTGTCTTCATATCTCCTTCTCTGACTCTGACTCTTCTGCCTTCCTCTTCTGCATTTAAGACTTGTGATTCCATTGGACACACCTGGGTAAGCCAGGATACTCTCCCTATCTAAGGTCAGCTGATTAGCAACCCTAATCTCATCTGCAACCTTAATTTTCCTACGCCATGTAACCTATTTATAGTTTCCAGGGATTAGGACACGGATATCTTTGGAAAGAAGCTCATTATTTTGCCTACCATAGCCCCTATTCTATCAAATTTGAAGTAATTAATGCCCTAACTTTTTAGACCTGCCTGGAAGTACAACAGAATGTTTTTAATTGACAATGGAGGGCTCCAAAGACATCTCCCCATATTTAAGTCTCTCCTCTCCAATCTCTCTTCGGTTTCCTGGAACATATAGTCTTTTGTCTATTGAGACACTGTATGTGTAATACAGAGTTTAGGAAAAGTTTGAAGAATTACAAAGCTAAATTTTGGCTAGCAATCAGAGTGAAAATTCTGATCCTTTAGAGAGACACACTTACCGAATTTCTTGAAAGGTCAAGGCTCAGTGTTGGTGCATCTAATATAACTGCATCTAAAGTGTTTATTATAATGATCCAAATCCTTTCTCTCTAAAGATTGATGCTATACTTAGGTTTTCTTTGTCACTATAACTTTTCCCTCTCCTCCTAGGGGCAAATGATGAATACTATTGTAATTTTGGTAGGTTAAGAGAGAAGAGAGATTATTTTTTCCTAAAATATTCCTATTTCTCTTTAGTTTTACCCTACCTGAAGCACTTAAAAACACATGAACTGAAACAATTTTTTTTAAAAAATGCAGTAATAATATTTAACAAATGACCTGTAATGCAAAAGTTCAGAATGTGGTAGGTTCAAGATGTGTGATAGTCAATTGGAACCAAATCTGGCATAAAAGTGTTAGTGATTTAGCCATGATTGCCCACTCATTTCTGGCAAATACCATTTTGTTTCCATGTTCTGACATGGTACAGTATATTATGAATAGATTTAGTCATGTTTAAGATAATGATTAAATGAAAGAATAGTAATATTTACTATGTGTTTGACTAATATCATGAACACATCATGTGAGCCAGAAGTTATTTCTTAATTGCCAAAGCTTTAAGAAATAATTCGACCCTCTGCTAGTTCATGGTTCGGTGTATACCTCAGAGGACACTACATTGGTTTGTACTGGTGTCTGTGCAAGCTTTTCCCTTCTTGCCTAATCCTAACAGCAAGTCAATTTACATTCTATAAGCATGTCACATTCTAATTTTAAGCATCTTTTAAAAAATCTCACCAATGTGAAGAAATATGTGAGCATTCATCATGCAATTTTGGATTTTCCCTGTACCTATCCTTGAAAGAGTTTGAAGCAGTAAGACTTATCTTAATAAATTGCAGGTGGCTGCTGTTGAAAGACTTCTTCTGCTGGGCCTAGATTAATAAAGTGCAACAGTATTTTGATTTTATAATCACATCCATTTACATTCCTAGGATGGAGATGCTCTCTGTTTTCTATCCTTACTCTCTTAGCATGTTGATTTGTTTTGATTATTGATGGCAACTCATTTCTCTCTTGCCTGTTTATATTTGCATGGAAATCAAGAAAGAGAGCCTTGAGGGCTTTATAGTAGAGGGATTTAATCTTGGTGCTTGCAGACTCAAGGCAGTCACTTTGAGAAAATGCTTATCATTTCTATTCTTGAGTTTCCTCTTTCCCCTCACTATTAAACTCCTACCCATCTTAAATTTATCAAAATGACCCACTGCAGTTTTGCATTCCTCATGGACTGAAGGGCGTAGAAAATCCTTAATCTATAAATAAATTTTTCTGCCATATAACCACTGATAAACCTATAAGTAAAAACACTTGAGATCCAACACTGGCTTTCAAAATCGAATATCTTTCTAATACTTAAGACTTTTAGAGTTTTTGAATATTGGATGATAAAATTGGTCTGCTTACTCACTGAAACATTGGAGCTTTCAAGTTAATTATTTTGTACCAACGGATATTGTTTAGGGGTTTTAGAACTGCTTCATTGATTTTAGCCAATGTATATTTTCTACAATTCAAAAAGTGTCTAGGTACTGGAGATCTGAGTTAGGGTGGGAAATTCTAGTTTGATGTCCTTTTTTTGTTTGATTGTTTGTTATTTGATTATTATTTCAGAATATTACAGGGGTGCAAACATTTTGGTTACATGAAGTGCTTTTGTACAGTTTGAGTCAAAGTAGTAAGTGTCTCCGTCATCGAGATAGTGTGCATTGTACTTGTTAGGTGTGAATTTACCTTTCCCCTCCTTCCCCTCCCACCTGCTTGATTTCCATTGAATTTTACTACCATATGTGCACGTGAGTGTTGATCAATTAGTCCAATTTAGTAGTGAGTACATGTAGTGTTTGTTTTTCCATTCTTGGGATACTACAATTAAAATTATGGTCTCCACTTCCATCCAGGTTGTTACAAAAGGTATTAGTTCACCACTTTTCTTTATGGCTGAGTAGTACCCCATTGCATACACATACCACATTTTATTAATCTATTCATGTACTGATGGTCACTTGGGTTGTTGCCACATCTTCGTGATTGTGAATTGTGGTGCTAGAAACATTTGAGTGTGTCTTTTTTATAAAATGTCTTTTTTTCTTTTGGGTAAATACGCATTAGTGGGATTGCTTGATCAAACGGTAGGTCTACTTTTAGTTCTTTGACGTGTCTCCATACTACTTTCCACAGAGATCATACTAGTTTGCAGTCCCACCAATAGTGTGTAAGCATTCCTTTCTCTCCACATTCACGCATCTGTTGTTTGGGACTTTTTGATAAAAGCCATTCTCACTGGAGTTAGGTGGTATCTCATCGTGGTTTTTATTTGCAATCTGGCAGTCTGCAGTGGGCCTCACTTCTCTCCCTCCTTCCCTGTTCTGTGGTATTTCCCTGGCGTCTGCCAGCAGGCAGGAGCTCGAGCCAGCCAAGCTCCCCCAGGACTGTGCTGCAGGCCAGGAGGTTCCCAGACCAGGTTCCCGGCCTGAGCTGAGGTGCAGCCCTCCCATGGAGGAAGGGGTGCCCCACGAGCATACTGCAGCTAGGATCTACATTGCACTTTCCCCCCAGATCTGTGCACACAGGCTCCCCCACTTCCCGAGATCAAGAAGATCAATCCCTGACCATGCCAGAGACAAGTGTGCTGGTCCCAACTCACCCACAGGGAGCCTGAGTAGGAACAATGTCCCTCTGCTTCAGCACATAACCCCTTCTGATAGAGCAGCACTAGGGAGGGCTGGTGAGCAGGGAGCTCACAGACCAAGCACCCCTCAGTCCGCTGCAGGACCCCAAGAGGAAAGGCCTGGGTCCCACTCTCTGTGAAAGCCTTGGTGTGGTGGCTCAATTGTGTGTCTTGGCAGCCATGGGTGGGGAAGGGGAAGGGGAGGAAAAAAGTCTGTATGGAGGAATGCTAGCACTCTGGTCATCTCCAACCCTCTCTCCAGTAAGCTGTCTTCCCAGAACTTCCAGGCTCTGGAGTCACAAAGATCACCTGGGACCCACTGGACCCCTGTGGCTCCTTCAGTCTGGGCCAGAGTTAGAAAAAGTCCATGTGGGACATGAGCAAGATGAAACCTGAGGAGCTGAATCCCCCTGAGGAGGACAAGGGCATGTGGTGGGCAGAGAAACAATATGGCACCTGCCATCCCAGCTTGGGTCTGTGGGGTGGGAAGTGCCTCAGGGTGGCTGGGAGCCTAATGTCCTGTCCACAGAAAACTCCCAGCTCACTGGCAGCTGCAGCTTCTGGACTCATGTAGGCATAAAGTCTCTCCAGCGCTCAGGAACCCACCAACTGTCAGAGATGCAAGAGTGGGAGGAACAAACCGCTCCGCCCACCCTTCTCACTGGACTCCAAGCCTCTCCAGGGTTGATCTTTGCCAGTATCTTGCTCCTTCTTGCTCTGCTCCACAACTTCTTCCCGTGGATTCTCTTGAAGATTTCGGCACCCTTCCTTCAGACCCACATCTTGATGTTCTTTAAAACAGAGCAGAATTTTGGATTTTCTCCTTGAATAGAAATGCATATGGGAAGAATCTAGTCTAACTACTTAAAATAGAGTTCCATGTTGACTGAACAATACAATTACCACAATTTTGTTAATTTGTTAATCTTATTGAGATTAATGATTAATAATAATGAAAACCTATGTTGCTAAAAAGAGATTTTACATAGTTGTCAAACAAATATCACTAGATATTTACTCAACTGTGTTAATATATTAACTACTATTAATATATAAGTCTAAGACTGTAGCTTTAGGATCATACATTTATAGAAACACCTGCATTAAGATAAATAAGTAAAAAAGAAAATCATGTTCTTTGTGGCTTCTGTTTTGAAATCCTTAAGTGTCAACAGTCAGCTGATCTCAGGGCCAAAATTTAGAAAGAAAAATACATTAGTATCAAAGGAATTGTCCATAAAATTGGTCTATAGTTGCTCTATAGAAGACTTTATTTCATCTATAATGGGGAAAACCAGTACTTAGTTTGGTACAAAGTAATTAACTGGATACTTCAGTGATTTATGTTGGTTCTTTGAATCACAAAGTGAAAGATTATATAGTTGAGAAGCTGATGAATAACACCTGGCAATGAATTATTTTAAAAATTATTTTTATTGCACCCTCGTATACAAGGAGGCATATTGAGTACCAGGAAAGATATAGAGATTAATAACATCAAGATATTAATAATCAAAGTCTCCAAAAATAACTCAAAATCAAGGTAAGGGGAACTGTTTAGCATGGGACTGCAGTACAGATTTCATGACATGGGCTGACATCAAAGTACTGAAATAGTGAGGGCAAAAAGTTTTTGGGAATTTTAGAAAAGAAGGTACAGTCCAGTTAAAAAGCTAATTTTAGACTTCAACCCAAGAGTAGCATGTTGGTGTTAAAAAACACTGCCTGAAGTTGAATTATATAACAGATATTCAATTCTGGCAGGAAAACGGTGAGACCAGCACTATCCTAAATGGTGGTGAAAATGTAAATCCATTAAAACGTAATATCAAAACCATTTCTGGAAAGCAATTTATGAACGTATATTGAGATTCTTGACACAATTTATATTCTTGGATTCGGTAATTCTCTTCTGGGAATACAGTGTCATGAAATAAACTGAAATGGTCAAAGATTTATGTATAAAGTTCTTTGAGGCCATTATGATATTATTTATGGTTTGGAAAAGTTGGAAACAACATAAATATTGAACAGTTAGAGAGTGGTTAAATAAATTATGGCACATTACTGAAATGTGATTAAATTACTAAATAACATGTACTTAAAAATGAATCGACAAAATAAAAATGCTCAAAATATGAGTAAAAAAGAAACATTATGAAACCTTATATTTAGTGTGATCTCAATTTTGCAAAATATATACTGGGAAAAATATACCAAAATGTTAAAGTGTTTTATCTTAGACTGAATCCCTAGAAACAGACTTTGCCTGCACAAATTTTCGGCAGCAGTGCTCTCTGAGATATACCCGCATGAAAGTGACAGAAGCAAGATTGGGTAGAGGGAAAAGCTGACCTGCAATGTGGTTGCAATGGATTCAGACAATCCTACAGGTGTTCTGGAACTGGAAAGGCCCTTCAGAGTTTTTCCAGATTTAGACAATGGAGCCAGAACCTTGTATAACTACATCAACGAGCCATTGGCTGGGACTGCCTGCAGGGGGTGTAAAATGAACTGAATATTTATGTCCCCCCCAAATTTGTATATTGAAATCTTAACCCCTAAGCTGATGGTATTAGGTGGTGGGGTTTTGGGAGGTGATTAGGTCATTAGGGTACAAACCTCATGAATGGAATTACTGGCCTCATAAAGGAGACCCCAGAGAGCTGGTTTGTGCCTTCCACCATGTGAGTACACAGCAAGAAATCAACAGTCTGAAACCTGGAAGAGGGCCCTCACCCAAACCCAACTATGCTGGCAAGCTGATCTTGGACTTCCCAGCCTAAGAATTGTAATAAATTTCTGTTGTTTATAAGCCACCCAGTTCATGACATTTTGTTATAGCAGCCTGAAAAGACTAAGACAGGATATGATCTTGGTAAGGCAATTTCCTGCAGCTAAGGGCAATTTGTAGTGAGGAGTAAAACTGTGAGCTGTCAGTGGCCATATTCTCAATAGCTGAGGCATGTGTGCATGCCCCTGAAGCAGGAATCTGGTCAGATTACTTCAGTGTCTACTATAAGCAGTCATTGCTAATAATGATAAATTACCAGTGATTTCTATTTCCCCCAACTCTCTCTCTCTGTTTTTCAAAAATAGATGGAGGTACACTCCTATTTCTAGTATGATTTAGATATACAATCAGAAAATGATCACTAAACTAAAGCTTAATTAAAAAATACTAAAGTGATCAAGACTTTGCACTGGAAGTTCTTATGTGAATCTCTTTTGTTCTATAAAACATTAGAACAAAAGAAAATCAGAGCTTGTGTCAGTTGTCTTTATTAGACATTTTTTCACAGTGGCAGAAATTACTTTCTTTTTTATAATGACAAGAATGACACTTTATGGAATATGAAAATGAGATTGTTATAATGTTTTATGCTTTTAATGACTAAATATTAGCTTCAGATGTCATTATAAAGCTTTTCACCATTTTCATCTGAGAATCAATCAGTTGGATACCCGTTCAAGATTATGGTCAATAGCCATGAAGAGTGGATGGATTTGAGATGCCCTCCCCTCTCCCCTGTATCCACTTACATATCTCAGCCTCCAACCCTCCTCCCTGAGGTTTTCCACGAATATTTGTGCCCCACTTAATAATACCTTTCAGTGGGTGCTTACGCCATTTAGGTCACACAATCCTGTAGCCAATACTGAAAACAGACAAGTTGTCTTATAAACTAGGCAAGAATCGGGGGAAAATGAATGGAGGACAATGAACACATTTTTTCATTCTACCCGATTTTGCTAAGGATGTGCCCTGCTAGAGAAGGGACATCATAGTGCCTCCCAACATGAGCTACTGAAGAATTTTATTATTCAAATGACAAACAATGAAAAGTTCTGAATTAAAAATGAAAATGAGAGTCACCTGCAATGCCTCTTACCTCCTTTCTATTTTCCTGAGGGACAGTTAGTAACAGTGGCCCAGCTGGAGTGTGTGGGAAGGACACAGAGAGTGAGGACAGTCAAGATGAGCC
>CAUYSK010101072.1:0-13931 GCA_963575035.1 Avahi laniger
ATTACCATTCCATTTTAGTGACGAGGAAACTGAGGCTCGGGCCAGTTATGCAAGATTTACCCAGGCTCACTTGTAGAGTGAGGGGTGTCACAGGATTTCCAAGGCCATATCGGATAAAGCTTGCTCTGTGGGGTGAGAATGAGTTTCCAATCTGTTCCCTTTGACGCCTTCTCACAATCTCACGTAAAGGAACCAGCTGGGTGTGATTTAGGAGGTGATAGCATCCCATCTCCCAGAGAAACGATTCCCTGGAATCTCTTAAGCAGATTCCATTCCTATTTGGATATTTACTTATTTGTTTATTAGAGACAGAGTCTTGCTCTGTCGTGCAGTGGTGGGATCACAATTGACTGTAATCTTGAACTTCCAGGCTCAAGCAACCCTTTCATCTCAGCCTCTCAAGTAACCTGGCCTATAGGCGTGCACCACAAAGCTTGGCTGATTAAAAAAAAAAAATTATTTTTTGGTGAAGATAGGGTCTGGCTATGTTGCCCAGGCTGATCTCAAACTCCTGGCTTCTAGCCTCCATCCTACTTCAGCCTCCCAACATGATTGGATTACAGCCATGAGCCACTAGACTTGTCCCTGTTTGGATATTTAGACTTTGCAAGTTATGAACGCTGTTCTGTAGGTGTTCATTAGTGCAGTGACATGAACAGATGTGAAATGCTCAGACAGTGGTTCTCCGCCCAGGCTGCCCATGCATGTAGCATCGTCTGGGGAGTTTTCAAATATATTATCGCCTGGGATTTACGTCAGACTTACTGAAGCAGAATTTCTGGGCTTAGACTCAGAGGCGTGATTCTGATGTATGGCCAGGATCAAGAGCTGCAGTGCTAAGGAATTCTCTGCCTACCATGGTCTGAGAAAACCTGCATGACTGTAGATATTTTTTGCAAGTCACTGAGCCTCAGTTTCCATCCTTGTTCCCTTAGGCTCTATGAGCACAAGGAAGGTGACGTAAAGCACAGGTGCTTTAGCTCTGTGATGCCCGGCAGTCTTGTGAGCTGTCTCACTGTAGGGCCACCTCCCAGATTAGGAAAGCCAGACTCTTTCCCAACAGCTAGAACAAGGCTCCACCGCACCCTCAGGTCCCTGCCTCTCCATCACCTTTGCCCTTGTCTCACGATGGCTCAGAGGTTTGCTCTGGCATCTCTGTCCCTGTCCCGAGTGTGAAGCCTGAGCAATCCTGGTGCCTCCTTTAGGAAATCAGGTGTGGGAAGAGCTCCAGGCACATCTGGAACTGGCTTGTGACCTCGAGTGGGGACAATTGTCTTTTGTAGCTTCCATCCCTCCTCTAAAGACAGGGATAGTGATGCATGAAAGACAATGGTATGTTCGGTGCATGAAGTTAAATGACGTGTGCATGCGAAGAACCCAGTATGATGTGGGACACATGGTCGTGTTGGGGTCAGAAACCAAGATCCCAAAACATGGCGCTTTGACGAGCTGAACTGAAGAAGAAGTTGCAAGTTCTCTCTGACCGTCCCCCCAACCCCCAATTCTCAATGCTCTGTGTCTCCCAAGGCACAAAATGAAGTTGTTCCCTGAAGTTCTCTGATCTGCCTAGAAAGCTAGGGTTTTATTTTCGTTTACAGCACTAAGACTTGAGCACGAATTTTTGGGGGACACAGTTCAGCCCGTAACAGTGTGTATATGAACATATATGTGAATGTGTACTCATGTGTGTCTGTCTGTGTGTGCATGTGTATTGCACGGGCATGTTTATATGTGCACATGAATGTGTACATATGTGTGTCTATGTATAGTGTGTGGGCATATGTGATGGATATATGTGAGTGTATATGTGCATATATAAATGCGTGCATCTGTGTGTGTGAGAGAGAGAGAGAGAGAGATTGGGAGAGAACATTCCAAGCAGAGGAGACAGCATGTGCAAAAAAATCGTGCTATATTTGGAGAATCTTGCACTGTTTAGCTTCCTTCTCATCTGGGCCCATATGCACGTTTATTTGGGCTTAGTTGGAAGTGCATGGAACATACCATTTCCCTCTGTGCTTTTCCTCCCGTAACATTATACGATTATATTCCTAACATTATATGATTACTCTCCCCCTGTGGCTACATACCCTTCATAATAACCACTCAGTGGTACTTATCCTTCCATGGGGTGCATAAATAATGACTGACTGAAGCTTTTTGTTGCTTTTACAAATTGTAGATAAGGCTGAAATAAGCACTTTGAAAATTTTCTTCTTTTGTTGCATTATTTCTTTATGATAACTTCCTCTAAATGGAATTACTAGATCAAAGGGAGTGAATATTTTTACAGCTTTTGACAAAGCCCCTGTTTCCCAAAGGTTATGTCAATTATAGGGCCACTAGCTCATAAAACTCCATGCTAATTGGGTCGGGTTTTAACAGTTCCCTGAAGGGCTGGTGGAATTTGCATTTCTTTGACTGTTAATGCAGAAGAACACTTGCTTGTGTGCTTGTCTGCGGCTTATATATCCTTTTCTGGGATTATTGTGGGTGAGTTCTGCTTAAGTAGCTTTGGGGTGAATGGTCCCATTTGGGAGTAGTTCATGGTGCTAGAAGTTTCTTCCTGAGCTAAAATATGGTCCCTCAAGATTTCTACCTGTGGGTCCTTGCTTCTACCCTCAAGCCACTAAGAAGTCTCCAGCTGCACCCCTTTTAATAAAGGGATTTGTTCTGTGAAGTTTGGATTCGGTTGAGGGGCCTCACTTGGGGATCTGGGGGGCCACATGTGACCTCGAGGCTACAGGTTCCCCACCCCTCGGCCGTTGCCCCAGATCCAACCAATCAGGACTGAAAATATATTTAAAAAAAAACAACCCAAGAAAAAATAACACAAAAGTAAATAATACAAATAAATAACAATACAGTATAATAACTATAAAAGTAGCATTTATATTGTATTAGGTAATATACGTAATCTAAAGGTGATTTAAGTATATAGGAGAATGTGCATAGGATATACACAAATATTGTACCATTTTATATAAAGGACTTGAGCATGTTTGGATTTTGGTATCCACACGGATCCTGGAACCAATATTCCACGGATACCAAGAGACACCTACACTTCATTCCTTTTTTATTGTCAAATAATAGTTCCTCGTGTGGATAACAGTGCACTTTTAAGTAAGGGATAGTATTGCTTTAAAGGAAAATATGAACAATATTTTACTGTTATTACAGTACAGGAGTATGTCGATGTGGGGTGATCGTAGTATGCAAAGACCATTTCATCTTCACAGGGCTCTTGCTTGCTCTTTTTTCATATCCCTGCTCAAACGTCACCTCCCTGACCACCCGTCTGGGAGTGAGGTTTCCTTTTGGGGTGATGGAAATGTTCTGGAATTAAATAGAGGCGATGGTTACACAACATCGTGAGTGAGCTAAATACCGCTCAATTGCACACTTCAAAATGGTTAAAGGGACAAATTTTATGTTATGTGTCTTTTTCCCACAATTAAAAAAAATCTTATTCCCATTATTCTTTTAACCCCTTATGATGATTTATGTTTCTCCGTTACACCCAGCACTACCAAAATGCACACTGCAGTGCGATGTGTTTGTTTAAGGACAGTCTCCTCGCTGGAATGTAAGTTCCACGAGATCAAGGACTTTGCTGTCTCTCTTTGTCACACTGTTTCCGGCCCCTAGTACAGTATCCGATATTTGATAGGGACTTAAATTATTTTAATGCAATGAGTGAGTGAACAAGTCTACCAAAAATAAAAACATTCAAACCCTTTGAACTAGCGTCTACTCCTAGAGAAATATTTGTACAAGTGCACAAAGAATAGGGTATTATTCTGCTTTCTATGGTTTGGGAAGGCAGCGTGTGGAACTCATACTGCTCGTGGTACATTGAGATGACGTTCAGTGGTTCATACATGAACATTTAAACATTTAAATGTATTCACGTATGCATCTTTGGCATCGTTATCTCCTGTTGTGACAAGTGACACTAACTTGCCACTTAGAATGGTTACAGTTTCCTTTTTAAAATAACAATTCTATTGATATACAATTCACACACCATAAAATTCACCCCTTGAAAGTATACAATTCAACGGTTTTCGGTATATTCAAAGGGCTGTTCACTGTCATTCTGAACTTTTTCATCGAAAAAGTTCTGAAACTTTTTCATCGCCCCAAAAGGAAAGCTTGTATCCATGAAGTACTCACTCCCCATTTCTCCCCAACCCTCAACCTGGGCAACTGTTAATCTGCTTTTTGTCTCTATTGCTAGGGTGGAAAGGCTAGGAGGGGCTCATGGTGAGGGTAGAGAAAGATTTCTCATGCAAGAATTAAGATATAAAACTAAAAAAGTTTATTTTATCTTCTTAGAGGGGGGAAGAGTTGGGGAAGACAGAGAGTACAGCGACCGCGTGGCCAGCAGCGAGACCAGGTGGCTCCCTGATTTTAAGGGTGACGAAGAGAAAAAAACTACTGATGCTGTCAGCTGGTAACGAAAGCGGCAGCAGGTAGGTACCAAAAACTGCAAAGAGGTCGAAGTCCAAGAGTCGGTTTCCTGCCTTTCCTTGGAGAAGCGATTGTCATTATTGCAGGAGGTGTGGCTGAGGATGTAGCTCGTCCCCTGCTGTTTACTCAGGGACTCTGTAAAAGCAGATTCTAAAACACAATTTTGAAAGAGAGAGATTTACATCTCTTTTCTGTCCATTCAGATCTCTTCAAAAGTGCAAAACGGAACTCCTGCACGGTACCTGTCAGTGAGAGAACCCACAGGACTGATCTTTCACTGTTACTGGGGAAATCGTGGGATTAGGCATCTTCCTGTTATTTCTGCAAGGCCGTCCTTACAGTATGAATTTGCCTGTTCTTACAATTTCATATCGTTGGAATCATGCAACAAGCGGCTTTCCCCACTTAGCGTAACATTTTCAAGGTTCACCCACGTTGTCGTCTGTGACAGCCTTCATTCCTTTTTATTGGCAAATAATATTCCATTGTCTGGATAACAGTTTTCTTTTAAATCAAAAAAATGTTTTAAAGAAAATATCAATGGAATAATAACACAGGGGTATGTGGATGTGGGGTGATGCAAAAGACCCAAGTTTGGGAGGCTGCGATACAGAAATCCCATTTGGATATATGCACAGTCAACAGGAACAACCAGGGGTGTGCTTTCTGAGTGAGCAAACATTGTTTAATTCTGCGGTTTGGATGGGAGGGTCATTCATTCAGTCTTCCCGCTGCTACTGGTTTCTACAGAATAATCGATGAGAAAATGTTGGGTGTGGTCAGGAAATGCTCAATCTCTGTTTCTTAATCTCTTTCAAGCCTGCTCTCACAATGATCTCTCTAAAGAAATAGATACGTTGACTTGAAAAGTTAAACCTACTCAGGGTAGTGTAGAATGGTTGAATGATACAGCAACATTCATAACCCCAAGCACCAGGAGCAAAATCTAAATTCTTCCCAAATACAGTGTCAAAACTTATGATTTGCCAATCAGAACTTATATTGTATTCTAATAGCAACAAATTACAACTGACAAATTTATTTACATGGATTAGATATTTTAGGTCCATTTGTCCTACTTTGTAATCAGTGATGATTACACCCTTTTGTAATAACTGTTACTACCAGTTATTATTTTTGTTTTATTTATTTAGAGATAAGATCTTGTTCTGTTACCCAGGCTGAAGGGCAGTGGAGTGATCACAGCTCACTGCAGCCTCCAACTCCTGGGCTCAAGTGGTCCTCCTGCTTCAGCCTCCTGAATAGCTGGGACTACAGGTGTGTACCACCATGTTTGGCTAATTTTTACCTTTTTTTTTTTTTGTAGAGATGGGATCTCGCTGTGTTGTCCAGGTTAGTGTCGAACTCCTGGCCTCAAAAAATCCTCAAGCCTCAGCCTCCCAAAGTGCTGGGATTACAGGCATGAGCTATCACAGTGGGCCTGAAACACCTTTTTGTGATATAATTCATACACCATACAATTCACCCATTTAAAGTATACAATTCATTTCTTGGTATATTGCATAATTAAGTTTTTAAAATTGTGGTAAATTACGTAACATAAACTTTGCCATTTTAACCATTTTAAAAGTGTATAATTCAGTGGCCTGAGTTACATTCACAATGTTATAAATCATCACCACCATCTATTTTTGAAACATTTTCGTCACTCTGAACAAAAACTCTGTATTTATTAAGCAATTGCTCTCCATTTCCCCGCTACCCTCAGCTCCTGATAATCTCTCATCTACTTGCTGTCTCTATGAACTTTCCTATACTGGGTACCTTATAAAGTGGAATTATATAATATTTATGCTTTGTGTCTAGTTTATTTCACTTCACATAATGTTTTCAAGTGGAAGCATTCAAAGTATTTAGTACAGTGGAGCTATCACAGCTCACTGCAGCCTCAACCTCCTGGGCTCAGGTGATCCTCCTACCTCGGTCTCGCGAGTAGCTGGGACTACAGGTGCATGCCACCATACTTGGCTAATTTTTTATTTTTGCAGAGATGGTGTCTCACTATGTTGCCCAGGCTGGTCTTGAACTCCTGACCTCAAGTGACCCTCCCCCGCCCTTGGCCTCCCAAAGCGCTGGGATTGCAGGTATGTGCCACCAAGCCTGGACCTCAAGGTATTTTCACAGAGAGAATTTAACATGGGAATTGATTAAACACATCATGAAGATTTGGAAAGGCAAGAGGGCGACATTAGTTAACTGGGACTAGGTCAACACCAGGGTTAGCACAGAGAGGATTCCTGTGGGAATCAGCTGACCAGCAGGCTAGACCGGGGAAACAAAAGGAAGAGGTCATGATGCTCTAGATGCTTAAAGGAGGAGGAAGATGGTACTGTGTGCACGTAGGTGAACCAGTTCGTGTCCCAAGATCTCCAAGCTAAAACTCCCAACGCTTCTCTTGTATCTCACGCTCAACTGGGGGCTTTTGGAAACTGTTTGTGCTCCCTTGTTCGTGAATAAAATTGGAACACGATTAAGTGGAAACTACTCCTAGGTATAGGAAGTGGATTTTGTAAAAGAAAATAAAATTTCAAGACCCTCTCAATTTATTGTATTATGCCAAGGGAGGAGCTAAGCCCTGGAGACCGGGTCATACACCGTGAGTGCAATTCTGTTCCCCACATTATAACTCTCTTGTTCATTGTTCTTGTTCTATAAATGACAGGAGAGACCACAGACCAGAGACCTCACTTACAATTGCTGCTTTTTTATAGATTAACTGCCTCCTTTATTGTCCTATGCCTAACTCAGACCGGATGGCACCCAAGACCCCGTAACACATCTTCAGTGTGAAATGTTAAACATACCCCTCCCGAAAACAAAAGACCACCTCAACTAATTAGATTGCTGTGACTATGCCTTAAGCTTTACACAGGAAGTTGTCAAAATTCTTTCAAACTTCCTTAAACTCTGTCTATATAAAAGATCTCAAACTTCTGCATTTTGGAACACCAACTTCCAATTTTTGGCCTCTATGCTTCCTGGGCTGTCTATCCTTACAATCTGCACTTGAATAAGCTTTCTTTACACTAGGTTCTGACCCCCTTTTGATTATTTTGGGCTGACAATTTGTTTTCATTTCACGGATTTTGTAAATTTCCTAGGTAGATTCTAGGAACCTCAGAGTGTCATCCATTATAATGCACAGTTTGAATTGATTGATTTATTTTGTACAGATGGGGTCTCTCTATGTTGCCCAGGCTGGTTTTGAACTCCTGGCCTCAAGCGATCCTCCTGCCTCAGCCTCCCGAAGTGATAACGTGCAGTTTTAACCTGGCTCTGCCACTTCGACCTTGACTGGTGTGTCAGTCAGCACAGGTCAGGCTACACTGCAGTAACCAGTGACCCCCAAAGCTCACTGACTTAAGACACTCGAACTTTAGTCTTGGAGGCAGCAAGTGGAAGAACCAGATTTTGAATCAATAATCACATGACCAAAAACATAATATTTATTTTTATTATTTTTTAAATTTTTTATTTTTAATTATTATGAATATGTAATAGCTGTATATCTTTACAGAGTAACACAAGATGTTTTGATACAGGAACACAATGTGAATTAATCAAATCAGGGTAACTGGGATATCCATCACCTCAGACATTTAACATTTCTTTGTGTTAGGAACATTCCAATTCCACACTTTTAGTTATTTTAAAGTATACCCTAACTTATTGCCTTTAATTTTTTTTTTAGACAGAGTTTCACTGTGTTGCCCTGGGTAGAGTGTGATGTCAGCCGAGCTCACAGCAACCTCAAACTCCTGGAGGCTCAAGCGATCCTGCCTCAGCCTCCCCAGTTGCTGAGACTACATGTGCCTGCCACCTGGCTAATTTTTTTCTATTTTTAGTAGAGACGGGGTCTTGCCCTTGCTCAGGCTAATCTCAAACTCCTGAACTCAAGCAATCCTCCCTCCTTGGCCTCGCAGAGTGCTGGGATTACAGGTGTGAGCCACCACGCCCAGCCAGTACAATATTATTAATAGAAAGTATAGCTCTCGTTTTGTATTGTCTGTTAGATCTCTAGACCTGTTCATCCTACATATCTGCTACTTTGTATCCTTTGACTTACAAAAGGCCACAATCTCCCTTTCTCCTCCGACCAATCCTTTCCTATAACCACTGTGTTATTCTCTACCTGTGTATTTGATTTTTTTTAGATTCCACATACAAGTGCGATCATGCTGTATTTTCCTTTGTGTGTCTGGCTTATTTCACTTAGCGTAGTGTCCTCTAGGTCCATCCATGTTGTGGCAAATGGCATATTTTCCTTCTTTTAAAAAGATGAATCAAATTCCATAGATACACACACACCACATGTTTCTTATCCATTCATCTGTTGACAGACACTTTGATTTTTCCGCATTTTGGTTACTGTGAATAATGCTTCAGTGAACATAGGAGTGCAGATATTATTACAAGATCCTGATTTCATTTCCTTTGGATATATACTTATAGTAGGGATTGCTGGGTCATATAGTAATTTGGGTTTTTTAATTGATATATCATAGTTGTAAATATCTTTGGGGTAAATGTGACATTTTGATACACACATATGATGTGTAACGATCAAATCAGAGTAATTGGGACATCCATTGCTTCAAACGTTTATCTTTTCTTTGTAGTTGGGAACATGATAAATCTTTTCTTCTAGCTATTTTGAAATATACAATAAGTTGTTGTTAACTATAATCTGCTTACTGTATGATCGAATACTGGAACTTATTCATTCTATCTAGCTATATCTTCTCACCCACTAACCAACTTTTCTTCCTCCACCCCACCCTCCTTCCCTTCCCAGACTCTGGTACCCACATTCTTATTTTTTTATTTTTTATTTTTCTGAGACGGGGTCTCACTCTGCTGTCCAGGCTAGAGTGTAGTGGCGTGATCTCAGCTCACTGCAGCCTCGAACTCCCCAGCTCAGGCGATCCTCCCACCTCAGCCTTCTGAGTATCTGGGACTACAAGTGCATGCCACCATGCTCAGCTAATTTAAAAAAAATTTTTTTTTTGTGGAGATGGGAGTCTCACTATGTTGCCAGGCTGGTCTTGAACTCCTGGCCTCAAGTGATGCTCCTGCCTCAGCTTCCCGAGTAGCTGGGATCACAGGCTCTGGTAACCATCATTTTTAGCTCTTACCAGGGAGAGCGAGAGATGGCACAGTTGCTAAATACTTTTGATTCTATAACTAGCTGATCTCTAAGGCCCCTTGTAGTTCTGAACAGCTACGTTTCCGCATCAGGATACTTCCTTGGGAGCATTATGGAGATAGAACCGTCACGGAAAATGCAGCCATTCAGCATGGAGGTGTGATCTGGAACTTGACAAATTCCCAACACGTTGTTTTTACAAAAGAGGACAAGGCTCCCGTTTCTCCATTCATGAGAGACGCACCCCGGAGGTAGGTGGTCACGGAGATCACATCTGTAACTCCTTTCATAACAGCCGCATGGTTTAAGCACAGAGTGAAGACTCCAGCACATTCTTTCAAAGCTTGACGATTGTTTATTGGACACTCATTATGATGTTCGAAGACTTGTTCCCTGCCCCCCCGAGATCATAATTTCCACTGTCTCATCTTGGGTGGGAGGGCAGTATCAATCGGAAAGACTGTTTGGAGTGGCTTTCTGGAAAAAGTAGCAATGGGAGGTCATGGAAAAGAGAATGATGGGAGACGGAGGGTCCCCCAGCTTGGGGAGATTGGTGACGGCAAGGCTTCGAGACAGGGGCGAGTGAGAGGACATTAGCCTTGTCGGATGAGCAAATTCACGGTGTGGGAGATGGGAAACAAGTTTAGCGGTCCCAGCAAAAGTTTGATTGAGGTGGGAGGTGGTGAGTCTGCATTGGTTTTTTCAGTGGAATATTTTGAGCTTTATTTAGTATTTGCTTCACGGAAGAAATAAGAACACAGGAGAAGAAAGTGGGATAAGTGAATGTAGCCTTAGGTTGCATTAATAGAGGTAGAGCGCTCAGCCTGAGGGAGGTGATGTTAATGTTACTGTCATGACTTGTGCTAAGTTTTGGCTGGTTTGCTCTAAGAAGGACAGGGGCAGATTAAAGGAGAATTTGCACGAGGGGTGTGATATAAGAGGAACCGGGGGCTATTTAGCCTTGGGAAGAGAAGATCCTGGAGGGTGGTGAGAACTGCCTCTAAATATCTGTGGGGCAGAGAGGGTCCCTGGAGGAGAGCCTCTCTCTGTCCTTTCTACTTCTACTGCAGATAGAGCTGTTTCCGGAGGGTGCTTAGGATTTCGGGGTTCACTTTCCTCTGTTTCCCTTCCTGAAGCACCTCTGCTTCTGCCATCCGCCGGGTCACCTGCAGCAACAGGTACGGTCAGCTCGGGGGCTGGGCCCCTGGGGGAGTTGGTACAACGGGCTCATGGGGAGAAGGTTAGAGAGCAGGGCAGGTGGGTATCCATGCCCTAAGAGGAGAGATCTTTGTGGTCTCCTGTGCCATAGTTTCTATGGACTCATTGGCTGGGCATTTTTTTCTCATTCACAATAAAAACACATAACTGTTAGAAGAAAGATTTTGCCTAAACATTGGTTAATTCCAAGGGGTTTGTTTACAGACACTTATCTGTACTTCATCTAAACTGCGGTCCCCGTCCTTTTTGGCACCAGGGACTGGTTTCACGGAAGACAATTTTTCCACGGTCTCAGGGCAGGGGGTGGGGGCAGTGGGGGAGGAGGTAGAACTCAGGCGGTGGGATGAGCCGCCTGGTTTTCCTAACAGGCCTGCAGGACCAGTACCGAGCCACAGCCCAGGGGTTGGGGCCTATAGTTCTAAACTTGTCCCATCCTGTGGGCTTTGTGACTTTCTGCATTAGAGGAGGTCGTCGTTGGAAGATGGGCACCCTGGTGTCTGTTAGGACTCAGGTTGGATTTGGCGCTGGGGGGGATGCAGAGAGGTTTGGAGGAGGCTCCGCCCATGCTGTTTGCGCCCTGCTCTGCCTAGGCAGGGGTTCCAGATACCTTGTTCCAACTCACCTCTGTCAGTAGCTCCAAGATGGGTCCTTTCCTCTCTGTGAACACGTCAACCAAGGTCTGGATGAAGCAGGAGCCATTCTGATCATGTCTGTAGGAAATGTACCCTGGGGGGTTCCACAGAGGTGGGCTCAGGGGGGCTGCCACGGGAGAGCTGGTAGAGGGAACCCTGGAAGTGGGTGGGTCTTGGGGGAGAGGCTCAGGGGTCAGCAGCGGTGGGCGGGAAAGAGGAGCAGAGGTCACCCTGGGCCAGCTGGAGGCTCATACCCTCCACCGTGGAGTAGACATGGAGGGCGTCTGTGTACGTTGGGATGGTGTGGGGTTGGTCGTTTGTGATCATCACAATCTCATCTCCACCTACTGTTTCTCCCGGGTCCCTTTGTTCTGAAACACCAAGAAGAGGAGAAGGCAAAGTCAGAAAGATAAGTAAAGAAGAAGGGGCCAGGTGCGGTGGCTCACGCCTGTGATCCTAGCACTCTGGGCGGCCGACGCGGGAGGATTGCTTGAGGTCAGGAGTTTGAGACCAGCCTGAGCAAGAGCTAGACCGCATCTCTACTAAAAAAAAATAGAAAGAAATTAACTGGACAACTAAAAATATATGGAAAAAGTTAGCCAGGTATGGTGGCGCATGCCTGTAGTCCCAGCTACTCGGGAGGCTGAGGCAGGAGGATGGCTTGAGCTCAGGAGCTGGAGGCCGCAGTGAGCTATGATGAAGCCTCTGCACTCCAGCCTGGGTGACAGAGTGAGATCCTGTCTAAGAAAAGAAAAGAAAAAAAAGAAACGAAAAGAAAAGAAAGTAGTTTGGTAGTATGGCCAGCCTCAGTTGGGGCTTTGGATCCGGGGTCGGGTTGGATTACAAACACAGACTCTGTGTTCTTGGGTCTGTCCCCACCTCCTCGACAGGCCTGAATGATGTACACCTTGGGCTTGGCTCTTAGGGCCCGGCAGTTCTTGTTGTTCAGGACCTCGAAGAGATTCTCCAACTTGACCATCTCCCCGTCTTCCCCCTCGAGGAAGCCTTCCTCCCCGTGTGCCATGAGCACCACAAAGGCACAGCTGACAGGGTCTTCCCAGGTATCTATGGTCTGCTGGAATTTGTCTAATTCTTCCTGGAATTGCTGGAGTGAGAGGAATGGCCAGAGGTCAGGAGGGTCCTCAGAGCCCACCCATCCAGCCCAAACCCTTCCTCGCTGGAGCTGACAGCCTAGTACCTGGGCAGTGAGGTCTTTCTTCATGGTATTTTCAAATCTCAGCTGTCGGAACATGCGTCCCAGGGCGTCCAGGTCTGCCTGTGACCCTTCCCGGGCTTTGGTGACACACAGCGTTAGGGCCAGGCGGGCTCCTGACATGTCATATGCCTCCTGGAGCAAGAGACGACAAAACCAGGGAGGTTTAAGGAGAAGCAGATGTAGCCAAGAGAGGCCCTGGGTTAGAGGCGCCAGGTAAAACACAGGATGTCCAGTTACATTCAAACAAGGCCGGATGAGGTGGTAATCCCAGCACTTTGGGAGGCCAAGGCAGGAGGATCACCTGAGGCCAGGAGCTTGAGACCAGCCTGGACAACATAAAGAGATCCCATTTCTACAATAAATAAATAAAAAAAAATTAGCCGGGAGTGGTGATGTGTGCCTGTAGTCCCAGCTACTCTGGAGGCTGAGACACAAGAATAGCTTGAGTCCACGAGTTCAAGGCTTTAGAGAGCTATAATTGTGCCGCTGCACTCCAGCTTGGGTAACAGAATGAGACCCTGTCTCTTAAAAAAAAATTCAAATAGAAAACAAATACCTTTTTAGTACAAACATGTCCCAAATATGGCACAGGCTATACTTATACTACAAAATTATTTGTTGTTGATGTGAAATTCACACCTAATTCGGTATCCTTTATTTTTATTCACCAAATCGAGCAACCCAACCTGGGGTCCAGTTCTGTTTTAGCCCAGCGTGAACGTGGGCAAATTACTGCTCCTATCTGAGCCTCAGTTTCCAAATATAGACAGCGAGTGTGTGCGTGATTTTGAAGTGATTTTCCAGCTGTCGCGTTCGGTGGCTTTGCCTCTCTCCCCATCCTTCCCAAGAGTGTTCTGAGCGTTTCTGCATTAATTCCTTCCTTGCTGAGGTCTCAGAATTTCTGAAGCTAAATACCGAGATCCTATGTTATCCCCACCTGAGGAAGATTATTGGGGTCCAGATTTCTTTTCAGAAGAGAAGCAGGATACTGAGTAGCATTGTGATAACAACTTGATCTTTGGAGACACAGGTGGCCAGGTTTCACCCCTCCCACCCCGCCCCGACTTGGGTTCCATCTCAGAGTCATTTTTTTGTCATTTGGATGATCACAAAGCACCTTCCAGCTCTGAGTTCGGGTCATGATTTTTTCACTTCCTCTGCCCTTCCTTCCTTCCTTCCTTCCTTCCTTCCTTCCTTCCTTCCTTTCTTTCTTTCTTTCTTT
>CAUYSK010101073.1:0-14732 GCA_963575035.1 Avahi laniger
GCCGGACGCGGTGGCTCATGCCTGTAATCTTAGCACTCTGGGAGGCTGAGGCGGGCGGATTCTTTGAGCTCAGGAGTTCGAAACCAGCCTGAGCAAGAGTGAGATCCCGTCTCTACTAAAAATAGAAAGAAATTAATCGGACAACTAAAAATATATATAAAAAATTAGCCGGACATGGTGGCGCATGCCTGTAGTTCCAGCTACTCGGGAGGCTGAGGCAGAAGGATTACTTGAGCCCAGGAGTGTGAGGTTGCTGTGAGCTAGGCTGATGCCACAGCACTCACTCTAGCCCGGGCAAAAAGAGTGACACTCTGTCTCAGAAAAAAAAAAAAATACTTTTAATGGCAAAGGAAATTTAGTGAATAACCTCACAGGGATTGCTGTGAGGGACACATATTATAGAATAATATTGAAAAATACCTGATTCATAGTAGATGTTTGTCTTCTTATTGCTCTTAATGTCCTTGTTAAAGCAATAAAATATAGACACATTGAACTCTGAATCACTTTTTCCTTTACTATTCTTACTTTCCATCCCTTGTGAATCTCTCCTAGCTCTCTAATTCCTTAAATCTACAGTCTGATCTTAATTTTTGCCCCTGGTCCTTCTCTATTTAGCTAGAAGTCTGATATTTTTCTCCTTTGAGACCTACAGACATCCTCCCTTTCTTCTCAGATCAACACTGTTCCTGGATATTATAGTCATTTTCAGCTGCTGGTAAGTAAGACATGACCCTTTCCAGAGCAACAAAGACTCTTCACTTAGTTCACTGTCATAGCAGAGATTCAGACAATTTTTACCCTTTCATTAATAACCATTTTCACCTTGCAAACTATTAAAATTCTGGTCCAACATAAATTTGTTTTAAATACACAATTGATTGACTGATGTCTTTGTAGTCAGAGGTCCTTCAAGTACAACATGACATTTGTGTTCAGTGGAAAGAAGTGTCCATGTAAACAAATTATAGTCAATTTAAAGTCAATCTTTTTTAATTATGGACAATTTTAACATGTAATTATTTGTGTTGATGACACATTGATATTATTAAATTTTTTAAAGGTACAAAAGCGTCTATTGAAAAATATTCAACATTTTTATTCTTACTGTTTCATGCCTTAGGTTTCAGTCTGTTATCCACCATGGGATGATTTTTTGTGAGAGGTGAGAGGTGCAGATCCTGCTTCAGTCATCTACATGTGGCTGTACAATTTTCCCAGCATCATTTATTGAATAAGGATTCTTTTCCCCAGAGTATATTTTTGTCAAAGACTAGATGGCTATATGAGGATGGTTTTCTATTTGGGTTCTGAGTTCAGTTCCATTGGTTTATTCCTTTGTTCTTGTGCCAGTACCATGTTGTTTTAGTTACTATAACCTTGCAGTATAGCTTGAAGTCTGGTAAATCGATGCCTCCCAATTTTTTCTTTTTGCTTAAGATTGCTTTTGCTATACGGGGTCTTCTCTGGTTCCATAGGAAGCATAGAATCATTTTTTTCTAGATCTGTAAAAGTGATTTTGGTATTTTAATAGGGATTGCATTGAATCTGTAGATCACTTTGGGTAGTATAGACATTTTAACAATGTTGATTCTGCTGACCCATGAGCATGGTATGGTTTTCCACCTGTTTACGTCCTCTGCTATGTCCTTTCTCAGTGTTCTGTAGTTCTCTCTGTAGAGGTGTTTCACCTAGGAAAAGAATTTATGAAGAAGACCCCAAAATTAATCCCAGCAACAAAAAAATAAATAAATAAATAAATGGGAACTTATCAAATTGGAAAACTTCTGCACTCAAGGAAACTATCACAAGAACAGACAACCTACAAAATGGGAGAAAATATTCACATGCTGCACACCTGATAACTAGAATCTATATAGAACTCAGGAAAATCATCAAGAAAATACCAAACAACCTTATCAAAAAGTGGGCAAAGGACATGAACAGAAATTTTTCAAAAGAAGACAGAAAGCATATGAAAAAATGCTCAACGTCTCTAATCATTAGAGAAATGCAAATCAAAACCACAATGAGATATCACTTAACAGCAGTGAGAATGGCCTTTATCAAAAAGCCCCAAAACAATAAATGTTGATGTGAATGCAGAGAGATAGAAACACTCATACACTGCTGGTGTAACTGAAAACTAGTACAACCTCTGTGGAAAGTAATATGGACATACCTCAAAGAGCTACAGGTAGAACTACCATTTGATCCAGCAATCCCATTACTGGGCATCTACCCCAAAGAACAAAAGACATTCTATAAAAAATAAATGTGTATTAGAATGTTTATAGCTGCACAATTCACAATTACAAAAATGTAGAAACAACCCTGGTGTCCATCAATACATGAGTGGATTAATAAAATGTGGTATATGTATACCAGGGAGTTCTGCTCTGCCACAAAAAACAATGGTGATCTGGCACCTCTTGTATTATCCTGGATAGAACTGGAGCCCGTTCTACTAAGCCACTTCTACCAAGTAAAATATCCCAAGAATGAAAAAATAAGCACCACATGTACTCACCATCAAATTGGTATTAACCAATCAACACTTATGTGCACATACAGTAGTAACATTGTGTGTCGGGTAGGTGGGAGGGGGGAAGAGGAGTTGGGTATATTCACACCTAATGTTTGTGGTGTGCACCATCTGGGGGATGGACATGCTTGAAGTTCTGACTCAGGTGGGGAAAATGCAATATATGTAACTTAAACATTTGTTACCCTGTAATATGGTGAAATAAAAAAAAAAGAAAAAGAAAAATATCTCTGTTTGCTCTTTTCACCCAACACCCATGCCCCTCCAGCAATGTGGTGGGGGCAGAACAGTATTTGCAGTTCCTGTGTTGTTCTTTCAGAATATTTTATGCATGTATGTGCAAACACAATATAAACTGTTTTACTTTCATAAAATACATATAGAATTGTGTAGACTTTATCACCTTGCTTTTTTAACATAAAAATTTATCTTGAAAAGTGTCTTCAAACACTTTTTTTTTATAACTTCACAATGTTCTATTTTATGTGTGCATCATAAATATAAAAGTTATGTTATATTTAGGTACTGCTATGTTCCGGCAGTTGAAAAAAATTAGAAAGTTTTACTGGTAGTACTTTTTGGATCCTAAGCTGACAGATGTTATTTGAGATTATAATTCTAGAAAGAGAAAAGTTTCTGTCTTCTCCTAAACACCAAGAACTAGACAAGTAGTTCTGTAGGTTTTGTATAGCTCAACCTTAGAGAAAATCAGGTTATAGTCAAACTCTGACATATTCAAAAATTGAATATGTTAAAATACCAACATATTTGCCTATGCTTTTCCTAAAAGGTATTTTTTTCTTCCAAAAATGACCTTTTAGGACTTTAACATAATGTTAAGCACAAGTGATTGAAAACAGAATGTTACTGAATTTAATTTGCATCTGATTTTATTTTTTTGTCAACCTCTTCGTGATATCTGTTCAATACACAACGTATTTTCACTAGTGTGTCTAAGTAAGGTTTGTATTCATGTGCGTCTGCTTAAAAGGAAACAATGTAAGTTATAATAATGACAATAACTAAAATTAGTCTATTAAACATTTAACAAACTTAACTATATTTTTCAAAAATATTATTTAATTTTAAAATATATGCTTTTTGTTTTTTCTCTTGAGCATTGTTTTTCAAGGTTAATATTAAGCTGGATATATTAAGATTTATAAAAATCCCCAAACCTATAAACTCCAAATAGTTTTAACATTGCTATATATAGTACCCATTTTAGAGCTGCTAATTTTCTGAATCTCACCATAGGATAGTTATTTTTTTTTTAATTAATTCTTTGCCTTCAGCTTATCTTCAACCATAATTCTGTTTTACCTAACTGTATTCAAAAGAACTTCTTTAGCACCACGGTACACTTTACACACAAACACACACACACACACACGCAAAACCAAGCAATTTTCAATGTGTTTTACTTTAAAAAAAAAATAAAGTTTGAATGGGTTTTAATGTTAATATTTAAATACTTTAAATTAGAAAAGATTTTCCTTTTTCTTTTTAAGAGACAGTCTTGCTATATTGTTCAGGCTGGTCTCAAAGTCCTGGCCTCAAGTAATCCTGCTGCCTTGGCCTCCAGAAGTGCTATGATTTCAGGCATGAGCCACCAAGCTAGGCAGAAAGTATTTGGATAAACAAAAAATCATTTTTTCCTGCCAATATTCACAGGTAGATGCCAAAACATGAGTGCTTTATGAGGCTTTTACAATCACAACCCACATTAATTGCTGTAATTTTCAACTGGGACATAACCACACACCCATAAGTTCTAAGACACAAATCTTTTTAACTTTTAAATATTTTTAATAGCTAGATGCAACGTACCGTAGATCATGTTGATTGTCACTGTTTGTCCTTCCATAAAAAATTTAAAAAGGGCCACATCAAAACGTGCAAAATAAATGTCATTGACTTGAAAGAAACTCTGAGACAATTGTCAAGAATTATTTTATCCCCTAGAAACCAGATGGTTGTGAGGAGGTATTGAGAATGGATCAATCCAAAGTGCTTATTATTAATGCTTAAAGTACAATTAAAAGTAGCCCAGCTCCAGATAACTACACCGCTGCCTTAAGAATCCTGCCTTGATGACACTTAGTCTCTTATGAAATATTTTAAGGAATGACCTCTGTGGGGACATAAGATTACATTGTGTGGGGAAAAGTGGACCGCAGCAGTATTCTCAATTGAAAAGTGATTCTGAATGTGAATAATTTAAATGCCTTAACCAATTTATTTTGCTTGTCTTTTCGTATGTTCAAGATAAATAGTATTTATATCTAATTAAATGCAAAATGATTTCTTCAAGCAGTGTAAAGTAAAAGTTCTAAGTGATAAGAAAGTACAATATCAAATCCAGTTAATAGTGTTTTTTCTTCGTTAGTGGTCTATGAAAGAATGTTGGGATTTCCATTCAGTGATATTTTAAATTTAATCTTCTGAAGTCAAATATGAGACCAGACAATAAATCAGAATCTGAAATTTGGGCACTTTTAACATTTAAGTAACTTTCTTAATATCTAGAGTTTATTTAAAGTTATCCTATGCTTTGTTAAATTATTTTTTTCCAGTTCATTGTACTTACCCTAAATTATTAGTAGGACTGGATAGCTCATGTGTGTTTTCCCACTCAAAGTAGATGATGAAAATGTGTCATATTTTTACCAAAATTTGGACTTGTGTTGTAGGAATAAATTATGCCAAAGGAAGAGTTTGCTAGACACTAGCATGAAACATAACACTTACATTTTGGTTTATTAGTATTTCAAATCAATATACCTGCCCACATATCAAATTCACTTTACTTATCAAAATCTACTTTAGTTTCCTCACCACCAATTGACAAAAATCCATTTTCTGTAGCCCTTAGTGCCTTGTGTGTTTGTCTTTCAGCACAGGGATAATTCACTGGCAGTGAATGGCTGGGATAGAAATCCTGGTGTGTTTCTCCTAAGCACATGCTGCATGTGGTACAGCACTTCACATTGTGAAAGGAGATATATTAAATGGATGATTCATGGCATGATTTTTTTAAATAAAAAAAGGAAATAACTTTCTTTCAAATATAAAAGACTTCAAATAAAATTGTAAAGGAAAAATAACATAAATACATGTAAAACTCACTAGGTAACTATGTTCTTAAAAAATGTTTTTTAAAACGACAGCAAGTGCATGTCACTGCTCTCTTGGTCTTTGCATTTTTAGATCCTGTGATTAATAATTCAAAGTTTATATTGCTATAAATTTTGCTAGAGGGATTTCTAAATAAAAATATTGGAACCCCCTCCCATGTTAATGCATTGTATTAACAGAAAATATGACGAATAAAATAATTGCTAGAATATCTAAAAATTATAATCAAGATTGCAGAAGGTCTCGGGGATGTGTGTGTGTGTGTTTGCGTGTGTGTGTGTGTGTGTGTGTACTTGTACATGACATTAAAAGAGAAAAGATTTTCTACCTTCTAAGGGAATGTAATTATCCAGAGCTGATTATTTAGTGAGGTCACCGGTCCCCTAATTTTGCAGCTGGGAAATTGCGTTTCTTTCAGAGACTTTGAATGTTGTTTTCTTGTTAGACTTTCCTTCTTCCCACCGCTTTCTCCTTGTATCAGTGTTAGTGTTCAGCTTGTATCCACCCACTAACTCCCAACATCATAGTAAGGCTTCAGATGGAAAAAGGATTTGATTAATTTAGATCTGTATTTTTCTCATTTTGACTGCTTTTCACAGCCATTGTTTGTTTTAGGTGCTAGAATTTTGATGTTTGCTACATTTTGGACACATTCTATTCTTATTAATAGAAAATAATATTTTAATTATTAGAGGAAAAAGAAAATGTCTTCTTATGCATCTTTTTGAAGCATATGTGTATTATGAATCTTTTTTAATGATAAAGAAAATAGTAAATCAAAGGTGCCTAGATCCTGCTATCTGACTTTTACCCAGAAAAATCAGTCCTCCAAGAATCTTTTCTATTTAAAATATATGATCTCGGTTAATACTTACTTGACATTTATTATGGACCAGACACCATTCTAGGTCCTTTATATATGAAATTATTTAATTCTAACAATGAATCTGTTTTATTCTCAAGGAAACTGAGATATTTGGAAGTGTATTTAATATTTAGACACAACTAGTCTGACACAGAGCCCTTCCACTTACTCATTATACTATATGGCACCATATCTATTCTAAACTAGTCCATACTGAATCTCAAATTCTACCTTTCAGCTTTAGAGCCACGCATGTGAGAAGTTGAACAGAAGAACCAGCAAAAACTTGAATGTTCAGCAGGAAAGGAAACATATAAGGTAAAGTCACACCTTGGAGAAATGTACTCTCGCCCCTACCATAGGTTTTTCAAATATGCATTAACCAATTGAATAATAGAATATTGATTGGCTTGTAAAATTCTAGCCAGAAATAGATGAAGAGGAATATTACAGGTTTCTAATTCTTAAGAACTTTCATAACAATGTATAGCAAACAATTAAAATACAGTAGAAGAGGCATTAAGCACAATGAGAGTACCTGGAAATGATCGCTCAAACTTTTGAAGGGTCAATGCATTCGATATTCTTTTTCTTGTCTTGATTTCAGAGGACAAGTTTGGCCTGTGTGATCATATTCTTGCTTTGATTTTTGATGCATAAACTATTGTGAGTCAAAATAGTCAAGACATATTTGAATAAATTAAGTTACATCCTAGTGTAACAATCTGAAATTTTATTTTGTGGTCAAAGAAAAGATGAGCATTAAGTGTACAGGAAACAAATGTGAACATAATTCTTTTTATACTCTTACATTTTTATTGCGGAAAACCAATAGTTTTCATGTTTCAAATGGGGGTCTTAATTTATTACCATTACCGCAAAAATAGAAAATTCCAGAATTTAATGTACATTTACAGAATATAGGATTTTTATACCCTATTGTATTTAGTATTTTGGGTACTAATATACACCCTCTAAGGTAGGTAATATCAAGATTTGAAGTGGCAAATTAACTATACATCCTTTCCTGCTTTCATTTTATACTAATTGAGAAGTAGATCACGGCTCAAGAAGCTGGAGATCAAAATATCAGCATTAATATTATGGAGATTTTGGACAACACAGCTTATGTGGATGGAAATGATGAGTTATGTGATTGCTTTCAGAAAGGTTATGGAAGTATTCGAGCATCAGATGGGAATATAACCTATACAACTTTAATATTTTATCCAATCATGTGAGTGAATGATTCTAAGTTCAATATGTGCACTTAATTATTTGAAACTCTTTATATTTATTAATAAATTAGCATATTTTTACAGAACACCTGAGATCTCAGTAAAATGAAAGATAATAAAAAAATACGTAATCAACAAAATATCTACAATCCTTTTCAGTGTGAATATAATCCCTACCATCAAGTAGTTTTCATTTATTTGTAGAGAAAGTAAGACATTAAACAAGTAATTAAAAATATTAACATCAACTAAATGTACTGACTTTAGGGACAAGAGAATATTGGTGAAGAGAGAAATTATGGTGGACTTCCATAAAGGAAGAAGCCTCATACTGGGTAAGAGATTCATTCTAAAATACAGAAGAGGTCTGAGAAGGGGAAGAGAAGATGCATAACAGAACAAGGAAACAAGTGCACAGATACTAATATATAGCTAGTGTGTGATCAGTGTTTACTTTTTGGATAAGTCAAGTGACTCTTGGAAAGGAGAGGAAATAATCTAGGCAGGAGTAGAGCATCCATGATGAGAATGAGCACAAGTGACCTAGAATATGGAAGGTGAGAATGGACTGAGACATGCTTGAATGGCAGAAAGAGTAAAAAAATCCAAAAACTCTTAAGTTCCTGAATAAGATCTTACATTAAGAAGCTATTTTAACAATATTATTCTAGAGAGAAGAAACGAGAGGTGAAATAAATAATAAAAAAGCTGTGACAGGAACATGGATATGAAATAATGAGGACCTAGATTAAGGCAGCAGCATTATAGACAGAGAGGAAGGGGTGAATCGGAGAGACACCTACAGCGCCAAGAGGCTCTAGTGAAGGTCTAGTATCCTCCGCTTATAGAATGGACTTCAAGGAGAAAATATTCTTTATGACCCAGTTCCAAAACTCTGGAGGAAACGAGGTAATGTATGAATTTATAAGAAATCTAAAGATGCAGTTCTTGATATTTTTTTCTAGCTGTGAAACATAAAATTTTATTTACAGCGAGAGAGAAAGCAAATAGGAACAGGACCTGTTTATTTTCTGACTCCTTTGTGCTTCCTACTGGTTTCAGTCGTGTGAGTGCAATTATAACCAAACAGGGAAAGAGAGACCTGCAGCGTGCCCAAATCCAGACTGAAAAGGATCAGAGGTTCTAGGATCAACAGAAGGTTGTAATTGGCTTTTCACGGGGGATGAAAGACTGAGGTACTTGCCCTTTGTAAACTAGGGTGCCTATCATTATTCAAAGGATGACCAGAGACTCTTTCATTGGGGAAAAATTGTGGGAGGCAATAAACTGCCTTTTCATTTTGCCTTAAATGAAGCAAGTGTAATCAGTATGTGATCATTTATAATTTTTGTAAGCACCCCATTTTTACCATACCACATTGCTCCTCATCTCACAGTTGTATTGGTTCTGATACTAATCTATGTTATCACCACATGTATCTGGCCCAAAATATCCACATGAGATGTAATCATTTTAAAAAATCTGCCAAAAATATACTGTATGTGAATCCCTCGTTTTTCAAATATAATTTGGTATATTTGAAAAGCAAGGATTCTGTCTTGTTCTTGAGTAATCTTCAAAAGTACTACAGAGTTTATCATAATTCTCAGAGACAAAATGAATATACCTACACAGCCATCAGCTTTAAAAAAAAAAGACATAGTGCTAGATTTCAACTCTATGCAATTTTAGAGTATCTATGCTTATATTATATATTTCTTTGATTACTTTAAGGTTACTTGAAATATTTCATCTGTTTATTCATTCATTCACAATTACATTGGTAAAATTTTAAATACTTCTAACTTACTACTTTGTGATGTAAAAATTAAATGTGCCAAGGGATTTTATTGTTCTTAATTTTTATTAACAAATTTTAAAACTGGAGAAAAGGATTTTCAGTGCATATTTCCTTCCATTGTTACGTCTACCAACTGATTAAACTACGCTAATGAGACAGCCCCTGTAAAATCAGCGCTGGGCATCATTTGGCAATAAACGGAAACGAAAGTCTGTCAATGTTGTACTTGTCAGTTTGCGTTCTCATAAACAACAACCACAACAACAAGGAGTAGGAAGAGCAAAGGTGAAGAACTGGCAGTCTTAAAATTGTCTTAGTTGAGGTGTTATTTTTGAGCTCATTGGTAAGGTCAGCTGATGCAGAATTTCAAAGGCAATTAGAGTAAATCAAACCACAGAACATCCCCATGGGCTAGTTTGAAGATACCTTCGAAAGATGCTCTTTTTTTCCCGCTAACCCTGGTTGCTGCCACATCTAGCAGCTGCTTTCTTTTTGACAATTCGTCACTCCTGAAAAATGTTTGCAAGCAGTTTGGACAATTTCCAATTCATTCTTGCAGGAAATGAGGATTTGCTTCCTCACTAGGGATACCTGCTGCTAGGTTTATTCACTAATAAGCATGATAAATGTTTTAGCCTTTGATCAGTGCTAATTTAACAAGTAAGCTCTCCAGAAAAAAAGTCTTTGAGGCTCAGGGGCTCAAGACAGCACATGAGTTGGAAATATGATTGATTGTGTTGCTGTGAGAAATTTCCATAAAAAACTTTTATCACACTGCTATGTTCTGAACAATTAAATCAAAAATGAAAGATAGTTACCCTCCAAAGAAGGACAGAGGCAGCCCAGCAAACTTCACAAGACATTATTTTTTTTTAACTGGCTGAGAATAATTTTGCAATTTCATCAATTTCCATCCACATTAGTTTGTCCATATATTTTTCCTCATCCTAACCTATCATCTTTCCACATGATTCTTTGTTCTCCCCCAACTAGACTTACAAGTAATACTTTGAATAAAGTTTAACATGAAGTATATTGTGAAAATTGAACAAATCAGATGGAAGAGAAATGGATGCTTTGTTGTTGTGACTTTAGAATCTACTACTGCAGAAAAGATTCAGACAAAATTAAATTCCTGAATGACGGATGCTTCTGTGATTTGCTAATTGAAGAGTAGTCCACAAATCCATTCAGCAAAGTGGACACCAGCAGTGAGAAAACACAGACAAGGCCAAGTTCCCTTGGTTTCATACCACATTTTGAATTCTTTCCAGCATGAGACTGTGTTTTTCATCCATGGTTTAATAAAAAGGAATTATGTTTGCAATTTACCACGAAGAAGTGACACGAGTTAATTACTTCTAACTAACAGCCTTACTTAGTTAGAGGTAAGGCTGGTCTACCTTCAATCAGGTGTTAGTACCCTAAAGTTTGTACTATAAACTGTACTTCCAATTATCATTTCAAAAAAATATAGCTTTTGTAAAATAAAAGGTGCACACAGAAATGAGTCCTTCCCTTGCTGTTGAACATACTGAACGAAATACTCTCCCTGGGAGAAACAGGCATGAGGATGTAAGTGTAGGTGGAATCTAGTCATCAGTAATAATAATTTTCTGTTAGTAAGCTTTACACTCCAGGGTGACAAAGTGGAGAAATAATTCCATGTTAAAAGAAGAATCTGAGAAGGAAAGATTAGAAAGAAAATTGCCATCATGATTCAATGGTGTGAGGACAGCCAACAACATTAAAACAAGACAGGTATCATTTACTGTGTGTGGACATAAGCACATGTAGTAACAGTCCAACAGCACAGAAGTATACTGGTTGTCTCCCGCTACAAAGGTGTGCCAGCGAGCGGGGAGGGTGGTTGTGGTGGTGGGTAAACTGATAACTAATGGGTGCAGAGCGTCCTGAATGGGGGAAGGGCTTGTAGCTCTGGCTTGGGCGAGGCGAAGGCATTATATGTAACCAAAATGTTTGTACCCCATAATATTCTGAAATTTAAAAAAAAGAAAAAAATATAAAGGAAGTATTAGAAAGGAATCCCCATTCATATCTGGGTTACTTTATTTTTTAGAAAAACAATCAGAACATTTAACATTTGTTAAATTTTAATGGTAGCTATAAAGTATTTATTACATTTGTTTCCAGACTTTTCTATAGATTTAAAATAATCCATAATAAAATGTATCAAATATTACATTTGTTATAGTTTATGTAACAATTACTCTTAATTGTAAAAAGTTAATAAGTGTTAGCCAGTGTTAGCAAATATGAGTAATAATAATAACAGTATCAATATTCTGGTGTTGTATTCTGAACTAGTACATGCAGTAGTAATAAGAAATGAGTAATTATGCTGGTGCCATCTAGAATGAAAGTTTTCAGTGTGAGAGAAAATGGATACAAATAAAAAGACTAAAAATTTAAGTGAGAACCCAGTAATCATAAATTTGAATTGGAAATGACAATCAACATATTTTTCAGCTCTGAAAATGTCTAGACACAATTAAAACTTTCCAACAAAGACTATCTTAGTGTCTTGGTCCTAATATATTCCACTAAAGGAAACCAAGACTACTTGGAAAATTGGCTAATCTTATGTAGCAAATGTACGAGATAATCTTAGGCTATCGTATTTTACAAGAAAGCAAAGAAGCTATTAAAAACTCCTAAGATCATGTGGAAAATGATGTAAAACCAAGCTAGAAAGTTCTATTAGCCAAATGTGGAACAATGTGCCTTCTTACATATCACATTAAGGCTTATTTATTATTTCAAAAATGAATATAAGGAGGAAAACAGCAATAATTAATTCATTTATATTAGTTTGAAATAAATCCTTTCCAAAACATCAGTGTATTATTTTCAGGAAAGTGCCTTCAAATAGCAGCCTAAAACCTATGGGAGTATTTCATTTAGAAATAATATATAAAAATTATGAATATTAACCAAGTCTTAAATCTAAAATGGAAGCATTCCAAACAACATGGCATGACGCATGAAAATAATTTTGTCAAATTTTTGATACCATGACTGATCATTTTAATCCAAATGTATTATTCTTATGGCCTTTAAATGAATTTTATATAGCACTTTATTTTTTTATTGAAAGACATGTTTTAAATGACAATGTCATAGCTTGTTATTTTTCTCATTTTCAACATTATATTAACTTCAGATATTCTTGTATATTTATTCCCTTTAAATTTGTACCTTTGTTCTTTAATTTATGGAAAATACATTGGATCTGTTGGTGTAAATTATTTTTAAATATGTAAATAAATGTACGTAGTCATACCCTGCAGTACATTTTTGGTGTTAAAAGAACTTGACCTAACAAGAAGTTTCGTTTAACACTTGTACTTTCTACAGGGCCTTTCAACACGTTTAATGGGGCAGCTAAAGTCCACAAGTCTAGAATCAAGATGCAGTTTTCTTGTTGTTGAATAGTAGTGTGTATGTTGCATTATATTTTTTTCAGAGACTCTTGGATTGCTATTTTATAGCAGTGATTATATCTGGTATCATATCCTGTATTATGTTAACTTACTCATCAAATGTTTTTATTTATATTGCTTTTGTTTGTTTTGTCTTTGTTCTGTTTTCTTTTTTCATTGAAGATTAAAGTATGCATTATGTGTAACATACCCGTACTGAGTCTGGCTTCATGTAATAATCAAGGAGCTTTATAAAAGCTCATATGTAGGAATATTATAACAAATTTAGTGCAATAAAAATGATTTCCATGGGGCCCTATGACAGCTACTAATTATTTCCAAATTGTTCTCATATACGTTGGTTAATATAACGGATGTCAATTTGTGAGCCCTAGAACACATTAAAAAACAGTCTTCATTAAAATAAACTATAATTATATTTTCCAGCCAGGTGTAATGACTCACACCTGTAATCCTAGCACTCTGAGAGACCAAGGCAGGAGGATCACTTGAGGTCGGGACTACAAGACCACCCTGAGCAACAGCAAGACCCTGTCTCTACTAAAAATAGAAAAATTTGCTGGGTGAATAAAAAAATAAAAAAAATTGTCAGGCGTGATATAGTCCCAGCTACTTGAAAGGCTGAGTCAGGAGGATCACTTGAGCCCAGGAGTTTAAGGTTGCTGTGAGCTATGATGACGCCACTGCACTCTAGCCCGGCAACAGAGCGAGACAGTTTCAAAAAAAAAAAAGTATATATATATATACATATATGTGTGTGTGTGTGTGTGTGTGTGTGTGTGTGTGTATAATTATATTTTTCCTTACTAGAGTATGTTCAAGAGGTTTTTCAGAAACAAATGACCTTTCGAGATGGGAGAAGAATGAATAGTCTAATAATATTGACTGAAGAAACTGTTCTTTTAAGGATACCAGGAATATTTTCTTGGCCAGCATGGCCTCGAATCTTGAATTTTAACCACAAAATTTGTATTCTTCTGAGTGTTTTAATATTTTGATTTGGAAACAATTTCAAATTTTTTGTAAGGTTATAAGAATAAGAATAGTACAAAGAATACTTGTATATCCTTTACCCATTAACCCATTATATTTTTATCATTTACATACTCTTTCTCTCTCTCTTTTTCATATAAAATAAATACACAGAAGATGTAAAACATATAAAATAAACAAATTGAAATAGAAAATATTTACATCAGAACTACTTGGGAGCAATTTGCATATATTATGGCCCTTTTAAGTACTTCATAATGTTTCTTAAAAATAAGGATATTCTGTTATATTATCACGATATAGTTATCAAATTCAGTAAATTTAAAATTGATATGACACTTACTAGCTCACCATTTTATTCCAATTTTATCAATTGATGTCCTTTATGGTATTTCATTACCTTCAATATAGCATCCAGTTTAATGCATCAGCTATTGCATCCAATTGTAACATCTTTGATCTCTGTGCATTTTGTATTATTGCCTCTTGATATATAAATGTGTCCTGAAAAACATAGCATTAAAAATAATTGTTATAATTGATAAACAAAGAAAAACACAAATTTTAAAAATACACAAAACTGTTCTATATTGTTTTTATAGAAGAGAACACATCTCTCTTTTATCTTTCTTTATGTTTTTCCCACCAAACTTCTCTTTTTTTTTTTTTTTTTTTTTTGATACAGAGT
>CAUYSK010101075.1:0-51170 GCA_963575035.1 Avahi laniger
ACACAAAGAGTGCAATGTGCACCACCCGAAGGATGGACATATTTGAAACTCGGACTTAGTGGGGAAGGGGGGAAAGGGCAACATACGTAACCTAAACATCTGTATCCCCATATTATGCTGAAATAAAAAAAAATAAATACATAAAATATATTTTCTTACTAATGAGGTAAAAGAAACATATATGTGTTCTATTTTGCTCATGTAATGTACATAGATATGCTGTACTTTGATCATGCTCATACATATATGCTGTTTTTATCTTATTAGTAAGGAAAACTATATTAATTTTTTATAATTCTTATTATTATTTAAAGCAAAATTATTAGTGCTTTTAGGAATAGCTAAAGATACATATTTGTACATAAGATTTTGAAAAATGTCATTTATCTGTTAGGAATAAAGTGAAGAACAAAGCAGATATTCTCCTTAATTTTACAAACATTCCAGAGTAGCAGAAGAGAAAAGCCAAAAATTCTACTAAGTCCAAACAGGTGGTGAACACCAGGTGCATCCAATGAGAAAACCAATATTGTAACTAGGAATCAATGAAGTCACTGAGGAGTAATGATTATTGTGACAATGATAATATGAAAACTAACGACTAACACTTTCTTCATACTTAATAATTGCTAGGCACTGCTATAAAAGTTTACATAGTTTTTCAATAACTGGTAATGTTGAGAAATAAAGAGGACCAGTCAAATTTTCCTATTTAGGGAAAAGTTGTAGAGACCAGGGAAAATCTAATGGCTAGCAGACTACAATCAGAAACTCACATTTGGTAGAATACCGTATAAAGACACATTCCACCACTTCCATAAGCAAGGGGACTTATTTTGGCCTTCTATTCCTCTTTATGTATTTGAAATATATCTTTTAATGCCTACTAAACATCATCAATATCAACTTTGAACCGATACTCCATTTCCTAAAGCTTCCAACTTGTGCCCTTGTCCTACACTACAATCCCCTTTGCACTGTCATCTACACAAAGGGATCTATTAACAGTGTCCCAGTCATCTGTGACAATTGTATAAGCTTCCTGTCCTCACAGGCTTTCTTCAGAGCAAGATCCTCTAATTCCATATGTGTCATTGCCAGTGGTATCTTTGTTTTGTATCCACGAAACCTCTTTCTCAATCATTTCTGTAATGGTTTACAAAAGACTAGGTTCTCTGCGAGATGCTGCAGTGGATTTTTATTATATAACTATGGCCACGGCAGATCTCCCATTCTACAAACTATTCTATAATTGGACCTTGACATTGCCCCCATCAATCCCCTGTGTGTGCTCCAGTTGAATGGGGAGAGGGCGCCATGACTCATTTGTCACCAATAGGATATAGCAGGAGTGACTCTGCATGACTTCTGAGGATAGGCTGGAAAAAGCAATGCAAATTATGCTTTGCTTGCTGAAACACTCTCCTTGGAGGCCTGAGCCAGCATGTAGGCATTCTGACTACCCTGAGGCTACCATGCGAAGCAGTGCATGTGGAAACCTCACAGAGAGGGTCTGTGACCCCATGGAGAGAGACATGCATGGCAGCCCTCATTGGCTGCAGGCTCCAGCCACCACGACTGCAACCGCACACGGAACCCTGACTCGGAACTGCCCAGCCCAGCCCATCCTGAATTCCTAATATGCAGAAGTTGTAAGAGACAATAAATCAATCGTTTTAAGCCAATATGTTTCAGCATATTGTTACGTAGCAAGAGACGATTGCAAAGAAATTATTGTACGACATTTTATATCAAGCCATACCATGCTAAGTGTTCCTAGAATACGTGTTGCAAGGCAATTTTCTCATACTTACTATATTTATTTACCTCTCAGTATAATTGCCTAATAAAAATCTTCTTAGAAAAACTCTCTTTAAATGTGAACACAAAAAGGAGTATATTAAAGTTGTGTAGCTACTCTCTTGATTTGATTGTTGCTCGATTCTCAGCTCATTCCTGAGAATCAGATAAAGGCTTCCATGGCCCAGTCCCTGCTTGGCAGCTGTAATGTACTATGGTTTATGGCAAGTCACTTAACATCTGTGGAACATCTTTTTCCTCTGCAACGAGACAATAATACTACCTTCCTATCACACAAGTGTGTTGTATGGCTTATAAAGGGTTGCACTCTGAAATATAAAATACTGTAATGTCAAAGTAATATTATAAACACACTATACCACTTTCATTTCTGACCACATGGAGGGGGCCCTATGAGGATTTAGCAGCCAGTTTTCAAAGTTCCCACTATTCAAGTTGTCACCCTACAACCGACTACCTCCCTCACTAACCATTTAAATACTGAAAAGATTGGTTAAATAAAAATTCATGTGACATTTAGAAATGGGTGCTGTTTCGGGCCTCATTTCCCTAACTTTTCAGAAAATTTGCAAAGTTTTATGAGATTTTTAACAGTCCCAATCTATCTTAGATCTGCAAGAGAATTTTTACTCTATTGCACTTTTAAGAAGCCCACATTAGGGAACAATTTGCTATTAAAATCTAAAGTCCTGGTTAAATCTTAGTCAAATAGTTCTAGTAAGAACACATTAATAAGTCTTGCTCCCTTGGTTACTGATACAAATTCTTTGACTGAAAAAGTTATGTTTCTATAATAGAATCTTGCATTATCTACAGAATTTTTTAAATAAAACTTACAATTAGGTGAATTAATCCCCATTTAATTTCAGAATAATATATATCATGGCTTGAACACATAAAAATTTTTGTAAATAGTGTTTTAACATAATTTAACCAAACATTATTTTAATATAATTTGGTTAATACTTAAAGAAGGGAAATTAATCCATATCTTTATTGTACTTCAAACTTGTAATTCATTTAAATGGCAAATATCAAACTAAATTTATCAGTGTTTAAATTGGGCTGACTATGCCTCCATGCCTACACAGGAGCTTAAAATAAAATAGAAATGTAAAATTACCTTTTAAGGAGAAAGTTAATTTCCCATATTTTGTCAATAAACTATTTATAGTTACAAAGAGTAAGGATTTTATTGTTTCTTCCTAATTTGTAGTACTCATATTGATCAATAAGTAATCCATCTCTGGACCTGGGTATTTATAAGAAAATTATGTTACTTGTGTTTCACTCATTTAACATTCAAGTGTTAATTTCTATCATATTTCCTAGTGTATTTTGAATCAATTTAATCCCAAATCTAAACTGTCTCCATAAGAGGTATTAAGACACACAAAAAAGAAATTCAGCATAGCTTTATTTTTGTGCCGTCTCTAAAAGATTTACTGTCTTTTGTTATTTCAAAAACTAAAATATCCTGTTCGCAGCTCAAGACTCCCTAAGTGCGTGCTCTGCACTGTGCTGTTGACAGCTGAAGGAGAAGCTTGGTGTTCTCCCTCTGTCCCCAAATTTCTTTCATCTGCTGCTGGCATTCCACCATCACCAACCCATGGACCATGGAGCTTCTACCTACGAGGCACCCCGGCATTTTTCTTTAAGATTAAGCTACAGATACAGTTCTCTGAAATGGACATTAGAAATCTTTCACAGCTGGAGCCGGAATGTAAGAGACAGCATTGGGCAACAGTTACAGATGGCCTTATTTTTCCTGTTTTAACCCTCCAGAATTTTATTTATCCTATTTGTAAATCTTAAATCTTATCTGCTTAATGTGTGCTTTAATTATCTTGATTTTGTTGTTGGAAATAGACTTAAAATTTTTGGTTACTATAAATTATTTAAAGATAGTACAAAATCATTTGCAACTTTCATTTGATATTTAATTTTAAAAATTCAATTATATATCTTATATTTATTAATTAGAGAGGAAGAACTAAATTTCATGTTTAGAGAGAATTTGTGTGAATGCAAGTACAGTAAAGATACAGTATATTCAAAATAGTATTATTATTGTCACAGATGAAGATACCTATTGGGGACAGCAGATAAAATTCCTGGCATATTCTAGTTGTAGCCTATATCATGCTTAGAAAACAGTGCCCCAGTAGAGGTCAACTGTCTGACCCAAGGCCTTACAGGGACACAATATAGCAGGGCAGGTATCACATTTCAGAGTTAAGTCATTGTGTTTGTAAGTCTAGATATTTGATTTTGTCAGTCTCTTAAGGTGATCCAGCTCTTTGTCACTGACTCATTATTGCTGAAATATCGAGAATATGATATAATAATCAGAATGACTGTTTTCTTCAAAGAAAACCACTGCAATCAACGTAACTTGTGTTGGCTACTCAGTATTTACAATGGACAATATGCACAGAAAATCATCATTATTGAAAATCTTCTTAATAAGAAAAACAAGGGGAATTAGCTCAGCAATCTTTAAGATTGTAAATTTGATATCCTAATAGAACTTCTAGAGAAGGGTTTGGCACATTAGGACCTGCAGGCCAAACCCAGCCTGCTGCTTGCTCATGTACAGAGAACTCAGATAAAACGGTTTTTATATTCTAGATGGGTGAAAAAAAAACAAGAATAATATCTCTTGACACATGAAATTTGTATGAAATTCAAATTTCAGTGTCTATAAATAAAATTTTATAGGAATACAGTCACACTCATTCATTTAGGAAGTAAAGAAGGCAGGCTTCACACAAGGCCATGTGACTGCAGAGTGTGTAATCCTAATCACTGTACCATATCTTTACAAAATATATATTAAATATGTCATGATTCTACATCATGGGTGTGCAGTTAGTTAACTTTAAAAAGGAATATCACATAAATGTGTTATAAATATACTCTTGTTACCCTTTTTTTTTGATTTATATTTTTAAAGTGGAGATTTATATTTTTAAAGTGGAGCTATATTTTAAAGTGGAGTAAAATGCCTAAATTATTTAAATTTCATATAATCTTGTGAAATATTTATTACATTCAACATTATCACAGCACTAATTAGAGATCTGAGTTCTATGATAAGATTAGGTAATGGAAACTATATCTTTGCCTCTCTCTGGTCTTGTTCTAATAAGTGAGAAAAGCATTTACACTTGCAAGTTATTTCCACCTCAGTGCTTTCAGCAACATTTGAAAATACAGTGGAACAAATGGTATAATTAAAATTCCTTACATAAGTTGTGTTATGTAATTGTTAGTGACTGGCCTAAATAAAATTTTTACTTCAGGTTTAAATGCGTATTTTTCATTTTCTCAGATTTGTGGCTTGATGTTATATTTTATCTATTTTGCAATTTTTGTGAAAAATAAAATCTATTTTTCATATAAATTGATATATAAGTGTGTATATATATATTAATGTACCATATATACAACTTGAATCCAAAGCTAGATGTTAAACAGTAAAATTTTAATTTACCTAAAATAGGGCTTTTAGTTAGAATAAATAAATAAAAACTTGCAATAATTTCATTGCTTTTATACTTTGAAAGTATTATGATTAGGATTAAAGATATGTAAAATAAAAGATTCAAAAACATGACTTTCCATAAAGAAAGCATCTCTGGATACAATTAAAATAATTTATACTCAGAACATAATATCATTTACTAACGAGGTGGTTTTATTCAGTATTAATTCAGTATTTATAGCTGTTTTAGTTCACTATTGTTGTTATCACAAATCAAGTGGCTTAAATCAACACAGATTTATTATCTCACAATTCTATAGGCTAGAAGTCCAGCACTGGTCTGTCTGGCATAGAGCACACTGTCCGCGGGTTGTGCTCCTGGCTGTGGGCTCTAGCGGGGAATCCATTCCCTTACCTCCTCCAGCTTCTGAAGCTGCCGCATTCCTTAGCTCCTGGTCCCCCTCCTCCTTCAAAGCCAGCCCTGTTGCGTGTTTCTCTGTGCTTTTTTTCCATAGTTACATCTCTGCTCTGGCCGACTCCCTTTCTGTACCATTCCTTCTCTTCAGGACCTTTCTTGCTATGACATGTGTCTACTTAGATGATGAAGGACAATCTCTCTATTGCAAGGTCAGCTGATTAGCAAGTATAATTCCCTCTTCTACCTGCAATTCCCCTTTGTCAATATCCTATGCACAGGTTCCAGGGAGGAGGATTTGGACGTCTTTGGGGAGACACAATTCTGCCTACCACCATAACTTATCCTTGGTTTTAATTTAAACATTACTGATCCTAAATTCTTTTATTCAAGCAAAGTGGCAGTTATCCACACTTCTTCCTGGTGACATTAATTTTTCTCCTTATTTTAGAAGGATTCTACCTCATAGAGCTAATTATCCCCAACTAATTAAATATTTTACTTAAGAATCCAATATAATGTCAATAATATTTTCCCCTAACACCTGCTAAGTTTACTTTAAGTATATGAAAGAAAAACAAATAAAAAGTAATAGCCAGGCTTTTTAAGTTAAATGATATTGGGGCAAGTATATAACAATTGGCTGGGTTATAATTGGTTCTGTAATTTATGCTGGTTAAGTTTCCAAGTGATTAGAGATCTAAATATAAAACTGAAACCATTCATGTGCCTGAAAAATAAACCCCATGAAATTTTTTTATACTGAAGGAGAGATAAAGCCTTCTCTAAACAAAATCTGGAAGCAATAAAGGAAAATACAGGATGAACTTGACTGTATAATATTTAAAACTTTTTATGACAAGATATAACATGATAGTACTGGTTACAATTGCCGCAGCAACACGGCTGACAAACCAGGACTGCTGGCTTCTTGTTCAAACACAATGTTCCTAACAATAGCATCACCTGGCAGAAGTAGACATTTCCTGCAGTTACTGATACAGCTACGCACTGACGTTTTGGTCAACAACAGACCACAAATATAACAGTGGTACCATAAGAGAATAACGGAGCAGAAAAACTTCTATTGTCTGGTGACATTGTAGGGCATGCGTTACTCCTGTGTTTGTGGTGATCAGGGTGTAAACAGACCTACTGCACTGCCAGTAAAAGTATGACATATACAATTGCGTACAGCACGTAATACTTGACAACGATAATAAATGATGCCAGTGGTTTATGCATTCATTATACTTTTTATCATTATTTGAAAGAATATTCCTTTTATTTATTAAAAAAAAGTTGAAACAGCTTCAGGCAGGTCCTCCAGGAGGTATTCCAGAAGCAGGCACCGTTACCACAGGAGACGGCGGCTCCTTGCATGTTATTGCCCCTGAAGACCTTCCAGTGGGACATGATATGGAGGTAAAAGACACATTACGGTCCTGACCCCACGCAGGCCTGGGCTAAGGTATTGTTTGTGTCTTACTTTTTTAAAAAAAAGTTTAAAAAAATAAAAAAAGTTAAAAGTAGAAAACACCTTATAGAATAAGGATATAAAGAAAGAAAATAATTTTGAAAAGATGTAAAATGTGTTTGTTTTTTAAGCTGTGTTATTACAAAAGAGTCAAAAAGTTAATAAAAGTATATAAAGTAAAAAATTACAATAAACTGTTTAATTTATTATTGAAGAAAGAAAATGCTTTTATATTAATTTAGTGTAGCCCAAGTGCACAGTGTTTATAAAGTCTACAGTAGTGAACAGTAATGTCCGAGGCCTTCACGCTCACTCATCACTCACTCACTGACTCACCCAGAGCAACTTCTAGTCCTGCAAGCTCCATTCATGGTAAGTGCCCTATATAGATGTATCATTTTTTATCTTTTATACATATTTTTATTGTATCTTTTCTATGTTTAGATGTGCTTAGATATACACATACTTATTATTGTGTTACAATTGCCTACAGTGTTGAGTACAATAACATGCTGTATAGGTTTATAGCCTAAAAGCAATAAGCTACACCATGTAGCCTAGGTGTACAGTAGGCTCTACCATCTTGCTTTACATAAGTACCCTCTATGATGTTCGCACAGTGATGAAAGGGTGTAATGGCACATTTATCAGAACATATCCCTGGCGTTAAATGAGACATGACTATATTATTGTAGTCTTATTTTGAACATATTCCTCTCCAGCATTTTCAATATTTTTATAAAGAATTTGAATTTTTGAAACTGAAATAATATTGTAGTGGCTAATATTTTTTTGGTTGGGTCCTATATCCAATGTAAAACCACGGAATATTGAGCTGAATTGCATTTGCATTTATTCACCAAATCTAGAACATTGGATAGTTTGAGAGAGGTCATTTAAAATCTGTTCAAAGCAATAGTGTTCACATGTCATATTAAATACGTTTCTGGCAGAGATGGTGGAAACTGAGATTATAAAAAGTATGAAAATTGAAGCCTGGCCAGAGAATGCAGTCACTCTGTCATGAAAATAAAAAAGTACTGGGCTGAGACAAACCAAATTTTGTACTAACACCAAGAAAGGAATTCTCTTTCTTTTTGGCTCAAAGAAAATTGGTTATGTAGTTTACAGTCAGTATCAGAGGTAAGAGGAAGGAAAAGAAATAATAGAAAAGGAAAGAAAAATAATGTAGAAAACAAATCTTAAAACCTAAATCATTTCACAAAGCTATAGAAAGACTTCAGCCTTCATATATAAATGAGAGTTCTAATTTCACATTTTTATGTGTTCCACTGTGTAGCCTTGAACAATTTTCTTATCCTCATTCAGCTCAGTTTTCTCTTATGAAAAACTAAGATGATATCCACTCATGCGTAGAATACAGTGAAGATAAAAGATAAATGAAATTCTCCACACATGATACTTTGTTAGAGAAGTGAACATCACAGTAACACAGTAGTATCATTTTATACTAAAATAAGTGGTGCAAAGGTAGTATTAGATTCTACAGAAAATAGAGATTTCTTGAATATATTCAAATTCTTTAGTGCTTTTGGAGGGTTTTCGAAAATCCTTTAGTAGTCTCTGTTTTTATTAGGTTCTTGCAGCGATCATATGAAGTAGACTAGAACAGGAACTGCTATCCTCATTTTTAAAAATGAGCATAAAGCTCAGGACAATTAAGTGACATTTCTAAAGACAGGATAGTTAAGTGGAGCTCAGATTTGCTCTTTTGACATCATGGCGCTTGCTATTTAAATGCCCAATAATTATAGAGTGGGCATACCAGCATTCAAATACTCTCATGTTGGCTTCTTTTTCCTAAGTCAGTCCACAAAAATACCAACCAAACTGATAGTCCCATAAAATCGCATGCGGAAGTCTTCACTTTGTCGTCTTCCTGTTACCGGAAGGAGCAGATTCAGTGAATTGGCCATTTAAAAAGTGATTGTTTTGCTTGGAGTGTTAATCTTAGCATGCATTACACAGTCCTCAACCAGGAGAATGAATTTATATATTTAAATTTTAATACTTTAAGAAATACAAATTAACTAATTACATATTTAATGTAAATCACTTATTTATAGTAGTTTCCCCTTATCCATGGTTTGACTTGCCATGGTTTCAGTGACTCATGGTCAAGCACAGTCAGAAAATAAGTGAGTTATTCATAAATTTTATTTCTGCAATGTATTTTTCTTTACATTAACCCTTTGTTTATAGGTAATAATACTTGCCTAATTACTGAGAACTTGAAATATCCTAGGCATTATAATTTTAAAATATTAAATTGTTTCCTCCTCACAATTACCCTTTACCACAATTACAAACCAACAAACCTGAAGCATAGAAAGTTTAAGTAACATATTCAAAATTGTAGAGTAACATTTGCCAGAATTTGAATTTGAACTCATGCAGTCTGACTCCAAAGGCTGTCCTTGCTCTTGGGTGCTATATTTACTGCCTCTATCTCAGTTGTTCTCAACCCTGACCCTCACATTATTGTCATTTAGGGATACTTTGAAAGCGCACCAGTTCTCAGGTCCCATCTTCAGAATTTCTGATGTAATTAATTTTGGATAGGTTAGGACATTTTTATTTTTAAAGACCCTGGTTATTGTAATATGCATCTAATATTGAGAACTATTGCTCTAGATGACAATGACTTATGAAATAGACTGATGAAATATATAGGTGATTGCATAGAGAATCAAGTAGCACACAATCAATTCTTTGATGTTCTTGTGTACCAAGATAATTCAATCAAGTCATATTTACTTTAATTAGCATTCTTACAAGCTTTCAAAGGCTTTACTGCTAACTACTTTGGAGTCTAAAAGGGCAAAACTCTTGTTTTGCCTAAGAACATAAAGAAAATCACTGGCTGTAAACCTGTTAGTGATTAAGATCTTTTTCTGTCAATCCCGAGAGGCAATTACTTTATAGGGATACATTCAGCTTGACTTTTCAAATGAAATACCAATAAATGTTTTAATATGTGAAAACAAATGTAAAAGTAAAAATATTTTTTAAAAAATAGATAAAAATTAAGCCAATATATACAGACAGGCTAAAATTAGAAAGAGGGTGTGACTAGCATAAAACCTTAATCCTTCTTAGATTTTCTCATTCACTCATTTGAGACTTAATTTTTTTTCTTTTTTTCTTTTTGAGACAGAGTCTCACTCTATTGCCCGGGCTAGAGTGAGTGCCATGGCATCATCCTAGCTCACAGCAACCTCAAACTCCTGGGCTCAAGCGATCCTCCTGCCTCAGCCTCCTGAGTAGCTGGGACTACAGGCATGCGCCACCATGCCCAGCTAATTTTTTCTACATATTTTATAGTTGTTCAATTAATTTCTTTGTATTCTTTTAGTAGAGACGGGGTCTCGCTCTTGCTCAGGCTCGTTTGGAACTCCTGAGCTCAAACAATCCGCCCACCTCGGCCTCCCAGAGAGCTAGGATTACAGGCGTGAGCCACCGCGCCCGGCCGAGACTTAATTGTTATAACTTCTTTAGCCATGTTTATCTCTAGTAACAGATCCTGTTCTAAGTCTTTTACCTTGGAATATAATTTTCTTACAGAATTTCTTGAATTCATCTCACATTATTCCTATATGAGGCATTGCCATGATATAATCATTGCTTTCTCTCCTGGTCTCACTAACAATCTCTATACACAATTTATAGGACTTGCTAACTTTATAATCATTAAGTGCTTCACTCTTCTGTTCTCAGAAATTTTTTAGATATAGCAATGCATACGATGGCCATTTTACTTGATGCTTCTTGCTTCTGTGTAACAGGTTCACGCAAATTCAACATACATATTATATTTCCTGAGAAGCTATGCTTCTACCTACGGATGGATATAAGCCATTATTCTAACTGATTGCCATCTGTTTGCTCTGTCTCTAAGAAATCTTTACACCAAAATTATTCTTAAAAACACAGATATTATCATGCCACTCACATGCTCAAGAAAACAAAAACAACAAAAACACAACAAAAAACAGAAAATAGAACGGGAGGTGAACAGCAGCCAATGCATGCTGAATGAAATTTGCAGCATCTTTTCAATCTCTTTAATACATATTCTCCCCTTTGCATTTTGTGTTTCTAAGTAAGTCAAACATAAAAATATAGAATATTTTAATAGAACTTTATTGTCTTTTCTTTATGCCTTACATCATGACTTTAGATATCCATCTTCCTCTCCTGTACCAATCCACTATTTAAAATGTTATGTATTAAATGGAGCCTCTTGGTTCATAAAAAGAAGAAATTTTCCTCTCTTTGTTTGATATAACCACAACAATTTTGCTTATATATTAGTGTGTGCATATGTTAAGGCTTCCTTTTTTTTTTTAATTTTAAGCCACCATGAGAACTGGATCTTGACTGACTCATCTTTTAATGTTAGCATAGTTTTTCATACATAATAAAAACCTTAAATGTCAGTTCAATTCATTCAAATTCAATTTATAAACCATATTTAGTAGTAGACTCTAAACTATGTTACTTGGGTATTACCAAATACATATCTGATCTGTGGCAGATATAAAAATGTTAGTTAAAATTAAAGTTACCTGATATTGTAAGTGTACTCTATGGTAAAATGGTGCCTGGATATTAAAAAAAACTTTTCTGCACGAATTAATTATTAGCTCCCATAAGAGAAAATGTATTTTTTTATATTATATATAATACTATATTTTAGTTCTGATTCAATTGTTAATTATGAACTGAATTTTAACTTACTACAAGCTATTTAAAAATACATAAACAGCATTTTTTAAGTCCTAGGAATAGATTGAAGAAACTATTTTGTAAATTTTAAGTTTGAATACTTTTCAGTTGGAAAATAAATAAACCTATCATTAAACATCAAACTGACAATTCTTACCATATACAAAGTTGTGATTAGATATAACATATTGAAATTGGCAAAGCTTAAATCATAAGAACGATTTATTTAAAAAGGCATTTTTGTAAACCTTTCAAACAATGAGGAATAGATGTTTTCTCTGATAGTTTCTTTCATGTTGTCAACTATATCATGTTTCCATGGAGTGCTACTATCTAGGAAAAGGGGAAAAACACTAAATGATTAATAGAATAGGCAGTTTTATCTTCTAAAATAGAAAACAGCCTGATAAGACAATGTATACATTTACAGTACTCTACCTATGGAAATAGGATGGTTGAGAATGATTCAAATATTATAGAGAATCTCTCTATTTACAGTGGCACACATATTTTGATGATCCTAAAAATGAAAATATCCATTCATGCCCAGATATGTACATTTTAGCATCTCTCTAGAATATTGATGGCAGGAATATATCTTCTGACAGACTAAATATATTTCTAGGGATAATATCAATGGTTTCCCATTTATTTTACCTTCAATATTGACACTTACATGATGTTGAATCTATAAAAAATGAAAGGGACCAATAGGTGTCTCAGTACTCTGACTAGCTTTTACTAGTCTCACCCAGCTGTGGGTAGCAGTCCTTTATTCTGATGCCTATGCACAAGCAATCTCCCAGCAGAGCTCTGTGTGCTGCTGTATGAAATAGCATTTGTTGAAAAGGAGTTTGGAAAGAATTAAAAGAAGTCATGTATATGGTTTAGTTAACATAATACCTGAGAGATGATGAGAGCTGAATAAATGGTAGTTTCTACTATTATTTATGTTTTAAGTTTTATTGGTGTTCCTCTAAACCTATTGTTGAGAGAAATTCCTGGAGAACAGGGTCACTCTAACTCCTGGAAACTTGTCACCTGTAAAAGAAGATTACGATCAACTATGTCTTCACTAAATGTTATCTAACATGAGACGTGTGAACACTGGTGAGTCCCATGTGGGTCTGGAGTCCCAAGATGATCAATACAACGGAAGTGGCTCTGTGAAAACACAGCTTTATCAACTGGTTCCAAATATTGTAATAAAGATATTAAAAATATTTCATGAAAAGATATCTTCCTATATTTAAAGATTTTAAAATAGAGCAAGTTGATGATGGCCTATAATATCTGAGTACTTTATATGTATTAAATTTAATTATGACATAGTTACTGAAATGTCAAACTATTCAACTAATTTGTAGATGAACATTTTGCAGGAAGATCTGTGATAATGTACTATAGCTAAGGTGACCAGACATCTCACTTTTGCCTGAAATATTCTTGGTTTAATATTGTTATTTTGGTATTCCATGTGAATTAGTATTGTTCTGGATTATTTCTTGCCTTAAATAAAAGTATTATCATTTAAAATATATAAAAATGTGCCATAATATTTTCACTAGATCTCCACTGGTACTTATAACTTCTGCCTTGGTCACATCTGGTATTGTGTAAAATTTATTTTATTAATAATTCATGATTAAATCTTAAAGATCAAAGATGTGTAGGAATAAGTCATATCTCTTTCCCAGACATTTCCAGACAGAATATAAGCAACACTTCCCTTCAAGAGCACTTTCTAAATAAATAAAGTGTGTTAAGACACAGGGGGCCAGAGACAGCTAATTTCTACTGGTCTACAGAGTTGGAGGAAGTAGTCTACCCTGCTGTCTCTGCAGCCAATTGTCAAATAACTCATGTGAGGGCTTGTGAAACACATAACACCTCCAGGCAACCAGTTCTTCAGTAGGATCAGAAGTGAAAATGGCAAATCATACGATAAGTGCATGTAAAGTATGTTCATGAAATAGACATTGAGCAACCCTGCTGTAAAACATACAGAGAGTAGTCCAAATGTACTTGCTATACGGATTTTAAAATTTATTTGGTGGTATACATTTACAGCTACTTATATTATTCTGAATGCAGTCTGTATATCAAAAATAGGCAATTACCTATTTTACGTACCACAAGGAAGGATCAATGGGCTCTGTCCAGGGAGTCAGGAAATACATCACTGGGAGGCAATGTTTTGAGTTGTATCTGGAAGTTGGGTCAGGATCCAGAAAAATCTGTATTCTGTCATCTTATTTAAAATATGCTGAAAGGCTGCATTTGATTTTTAACTATATTAAATGACTTTTCTCCATCTTGGCATCTCTGTGACATTTGACACTTTTGGCCACCTGTGTGTTCTTAAACTTTCAACTTCCTTGACTCATAACAACAGTGCCCTGACTCTGCCTAACATTGTTTTAATGAAGTGTTTGCTTTTAACCCTTGTTTATTAATGTGCTTAACTTTTTATCAGTCCAGAAAGGAGCAAGTAGACAAATTGCCATTCTCTATTGTATTGGACTCTGCTCCAGTCATTCCGTTTTATTTCATCAGGAACTTCCTCTCCTTTTCCTTTCAGCATTCCGCTGCTCACCTCCTGATGTGTGGCCCTGTGGTTCCTAAATTTCATGGAAGATAATTTTTCCACGGATGCATGGAGGTGGGCAGTGGAGCTCTGCGGCCCTGTCCCTAACAGGCCACCAACTGGTACTGGTCCGTGGCCAGGGGCCGGGGGCTGCAGAAGTACACAATTACTATAGGAACACTTAAGATTATAAACAGCTTCCGAGATAGCATCCTTGGAAGGGAAAAATAAATACTGCATGTTCTCACTTATACGTGGGAGCTAAACCATAGGTATGCGTGGTCATACAGAGTAGTATAATGGACATTGTACACTCAGAAGGGGAGAAGAGGATGGGAGGGGGTGAGGGATGAATAATTATCTCTTGAGTACAATGTACACTATTCAGGGTTAGGTATACTAAAAGCCCTGAATTGACCACTATGCAATTCATCCATGTAACAAAAAAACATTAGCACCCCTGAATCTATTGAAATAAATTAATTAAATAAATAAATGAATGCATAAATAAATAAATAAGCTTACTTTGAAAATATTTTCTAACATATATCAAGATAACTCTAACCAGATCATTGTACAACACTCATCTTGATTCATTTTAGCCAGCTCTTGATGTGCATTAAAACATGTCTGCTTACTTCCACTAAACCACCTTGTAAACACATGATTACATTTGTAAATTACCTACTAATATAAAAGTCGATGATCAAATAGGGCAAGTGAAGTCATAAAGTAAAAACATACACTGATGGTTAGAACTATCCAATTCATCTTCAGGTTGGAACTCTTGCCTTCATTAGCATTTATTCTACCTTACAGTACCGACCGTAGCCCCTTTTTATAATCCAGGATAGTTTTTCAGTCTTGAGTTAAAACCTGACATAGCTTCAATGTTATTATAGGGCAAAAAAGTCTCTTATCCCCAGGGGCATGATTCTTTATGACAAATACCTCAGTGTTTAACGAGGCAAATTATACCTTTTGAATTATTCAAGACTTAACTAGTTAACAACTGGTGATCTATTTGCAAAGACTTCTTGGAACCTCTTTGAGGAATACAAAAAACAATACTCTGTTAAATCGGTTATTTTGGGAAAACCACACGTGGGTGTTGATGCACTCACTGAACTCTAGATAGGGTTTATGGGTAATGAAATGTTTTAGCATTCCCCAAACATCTGTAAAGTTCAAATGAAATCTTAAGCCTGAATTTTCAACTTATTCCAGCATCTAAAGTACATACACACTAAAGCAGGGTGAAATATTATTTAAAATTGTTCTGGTCCTTTTTACTGCTCCATGGGCCTACTTTAGAATTTCCAAAGATCTCTCTGCTCCAATCCACTGTAGAAAATATGTAGGACCTATACAAACCCATTATAGTGAGTCTCTAAACCGTGTACACATTAGGAGTTTACAAGGTTACTAGTAATTGGAAAAAGCAATATTATATCCGGACTTAAAACTTCTCCTATTTTTCATTAACAATTATCTTTAACTATTAGCATGTTAATATCTAAAGGTTATCTCTAAATAAACACAATGCTTCTAGGTTTATTAAAAAAAATTATCAGTTAACATTGTTACAGAATATAAAAAGAAAGTCAAAAATACTAGGCAAAGGAAAATACAGAATTTAAAGCTAAAATGATAAGTTTTGTTCCTTAGAGAAAGATATTAGAATGATTATAACTAATTCATATTTTGAATATTTATTCTTTCATTTAATCATGTATCATTATTTCATTTCTATTTACCTAAAAATAATGGATAAATCAATAAAGTGACAGATCTTTGAAAATACTTTGGAAATGTTTGGGGGGAAAAAAGTATATTCATCAATGGTAGAGCATAATAGTAAACCAAAGTTGCTGTTCAACTGATAAAAAAAGAAAAAGAAAAAATCTGTAGTTTTCTTAGTTTAATAATTCCTCTCATAGATCCTATAAAGTATATTTTCAGTAATTAATACTTGTTCTTTTTATTGTACACTCTCTACAAGAAACTCTAAAATTAATATTAGAGAAGTGAAAAATTAGAGCTGTGATATATAGTTTAGAGGTCAATTACTCTTATTGTAATCCATATGGTTAAAAACTTGATGGAAACAACATAAATTCAGCCAGAGATGTTCACGCTAAGCACTTACAGAAATTACTGTGGCTTTAAAAGATCCTCCATCCCTCCTGCTCCCTGGCCACTCTCCTGCCCCTTCTATGCTTGTTTAAAACAGCTTTATTGAGACATACTTCCCTCACTACACAATTCCCCTGCTTAAAGTGCACAATTCAATGGCTTCTAGTATATTCTCAGATCCTTTCATGTTTTTATCTCTTCTTTCTCCTGCTCCTTTATAAGCCTTTTCCTGACCTACTTCTCAGCTGAAGAGTATTTTTATTAGGAAGCTAATGATATGAAATGACCTGGCCCGGCGATTGGTAAATGGCCACAAAGAACCAGCCCTAACTGAACTGTATGGTAGTACACCGGGGTGGCTATTATCACTTCACTTTATTAAAACCCATATAGGCTAAGGAATAGGAGTAATAAAAAGATGTCTGGAGGATAATAAGAAAATATCACCGAATATGTTTGCCTCCAACAGACCTGGCATCCGAATCAAAAGTACTAAAGGGAAAGTTTGAGTCCCTTTATGTATGAGTAGTGGTAATTCTCATAAAATTGAAATTCATAAATGCTGCTCTGAGTTTACCTACCACAGTAATTTATGAATCAGATGGCACTGACGTTACAGTGGTTGAGGCTTGTATGCATCCCTGACCACCATGTAGGGGCACGTATAATAGGGTGGGGCATAGATTAGGTTTCATATTAATAACACCATGTGTCCTTGGTCCACGAAACAAATCAAAAGGCATTTCTGTTTCATGTGGACTAATTCATATTATAGGTTATTGATATTTCCATACATACATTTAATGGATGATGCTGAGCTCCTTCAATATATTAGAACCTGCAAATACTAAAAGCTTTTTAAGAGCTTTGTAGCCTAAGCATTCATTGTACGATATTTTCTATTGTTTCCAAAACTAATTTGTTAAATAAATTAATGTCATCCTAATCTCTATTGCATATCAGTTATATACTTTATAATAAAGAAACCCAAAGTTGTATATATTTCTGTGATTAGAAGCTACATGCCTTATGTTTTCACATGTAATCATTTAGAACTCAATCTTAATTAGATTGAATTCAATAGATTGCCCTATTTTCAGTAGGATGTTTTTATTATTTAAAGAATAATAGAAAGTTAATTTATTAGGAAGATTAAAACTAGCATACATATTAATGATGCATTTGATTCTCCTCCATCACAGAGGTTTTCTCAAACAGTAGAATGTATAATTGAAACATTTTGCATAACGTTAATTTGTGAGATAAGTTTTGTATGTCATGGAAAAACAAAGATATGTCAGCAATCTTATTAGAAATCTAAATGATTCCTCTAAAAGAAAAATACAAGCCATCAAATTGTATGTTACAAATGTATGAAAATAATTCCATAGGGAAAAATAAAACAACAGTGTTAGAATATATTTCACAGCATATTAAATGTTTGCTAAACTAATGATACGTATTCATAGATTACGTCTCTACTGACTCAATTCTTAAACTGAACCGTAAAACTAATTTAAGGTGTCAGAACTTATCACAATATCCAGTCTGAATCTTCATGCCTCGGGCACTTCTTTGAAATTTGGCTCAGTTATCTGGGATATTGGATGGATTAGACTTCATTTTGTTGATACAATGCCAGATAATAAATACACGAGAATTATACTATACATTACCCTTGCTATGACCTACTTCTAACTTATCCTGATATTTAAAAATACACCTGGTAGCTGCTTAGAAAACCACTCTTAAACCTTCAACACTGTATAGAAGGAACAAAAATAGAAGAGGCATTTGGAATCCAAGCACACATTCACACACACACACACACATAATCTGCTATTTCTGCTATATGGTTTCTTCTCTTCTTGATTGAAATCTTTGATGTTAGGGCATATTGATAACTTGCTGTTATCATAATGTTGTTATTTCCTGAAAAAGAGATTGAAATCTTTTTCCAAAAGTATTTAAGGTAATTCCCCTGAGTAATAAAATCAGTTCTTAAATGGATATAGGTTAGAGGAAAAACACATAACCTAATTCTATCCTTTGGTAACCCATCCCTTCAAAATCTATGAGTGAGTTATAAGAACAGAGAAAGGGAAATAAGGAGGAATAATATGTATTGTGATCAACAGTCATATCTAATCTAGATAACTTGTAATAACTTAAAAGAAAAGCTTCTAGCAGCCTAATCTATATATTTTTGGCCTCCCATATAACCAAAAAGGAACCTTATATGCAAGCACTCTAATGTGAAGGAAGCTATAGCCTTCACAGTCCGCTGGAAAAGGAGTCACACAGAAGGCACGTTTGCCCTAACGCGGGATGTGGGGAGGCTGCTGTAATAGGGTCTGTTTCCGGGCTTGTCTTACCTTTCTCCTGATGTCCTCTCATAGATGGAATATGCATGACAGCTTGCAGTTAGACACTGTGGTTACTTCACTATTTCGGTTTCAGTGACTAAAAAAAATACCCTTAACCTGATCAATCCAGAACAGCGTGTCTCTTTTAGCAATGATACTAATCATTGTGTCAATTAATTCTTGACTGATTGATAAAGTGACTCTAGTTTCCTAGTTTTCAGCTAAGAATCCCAACTGATCTGAACCCTGGCAGTCACCACCTGTGAGCTTTGCGCACACTAAGTCCTCTCTGCGGCCTGTCATCATCTCCACTGGCGAGTTCCTTGAGGTCAGGTCAGGGCATTTTTCACACTTGCTGTTGCAACTCCCGTGGTGTCTGAGTAGACCATCACAGCCTGACACCCTTCATAGCCAAAATTTCAGCATGTCTGCACTACCAAAACTGGCCGAGTTCTGATGCAGTTTGTAAACTTGAATAGTCATCATCAGTGACCAAGCATAACTCTGAGAAATTCTTAACTACCATTCCTCTCCCAAAGTGTTTAGATATTTTACAGCTGCAATCATCCTTAGTCTTGTTGGTCAATGGGTGGACTTTTCTGTGGCATGGTCACCAATTTTTTTTTTCTTTTGATGATGATTGGGATTTTAGAAGCAATGTATCTCACGTTAAAAAGAGATGGGGGGAGAACTTAGCAAACCAGATTTCTTGGGATATTTTAATGAGTCTCATTTTGTTATAAAGGGAACAGCAGAACTATTTGAGGGGGAAGTGATGCAGTTACTGTTAGCATTAAGGAGAAATAATTGCAAAAAGTAAAAGCATTTCACGCTAGACCTGAATTACTTACGTTGCATATTTTACAACCACACGCATGTGCACACACAGACACATCGATCTCCCTAAGAGAATCTTAACACTCTATGTATATTTCCTAAGATCTGCACTACCTCAGGATAAAAGAGGAAACATGCATCACTAGGAAGGCAGACATGTGCCAGTAGCTCGGTGTAACCCGAAGATGCCATCGCTGCATGTTGCACTGACGTTCCACTGCAGAGTGCTGGTGCTGGGGATGTTTCTTCTAAACATACGGAATTACCCCAAGCTAGCAAGTTGTTTAATGGCATATTTGATCCATATGCTAAAGAGCAGGGAATTATTTAGAAAAGCGCAAAGCTATAATTATTTTTTTTTTCTTTTACCAGCCAGCACATTGCAAATCATCCTTTCGAGGATACAAATTCTCCATACAGTATAGCTCAAACATTAACTTTTCTTATTTTGATAAAGATGAACCTGAAATAAGTCAATATGGTGTTTCAACAAACTATTCCCTGCATCACTCATGACACCATCATCTTGGAGGCTTTTTAAAATGAATATTCCTGGGCCCCATTCCAGACCACAGAAACAAATCTCTTCGGTTTCTGAACTCAATAGATGGGACTCCAGAATGGTTCGTACTGAAGCTTGCTAGTGGCTCTGAAGGCCCACTAAACTCGAGAACCACTGTTGCAGGGCACAGGGCAGACGGTCACCTGCAGAAAGTGCTTGGGCAGACTTTTGTCAAATTACTGTTTAATGCATGGGTCCTTCCTACTTAAATGAAAAAGTCTGTCCTATTATTTAAGTGATTGTGGTTTTGCTATCACAAGGAATAACTGCCAGGCCTTCCCCCGTCTCTCCATCTATTCAGACGCTGACTGTAGACTGAAGGGAGGCTCTGAGGGGTGTGGTATTCTACTTGGGAAACATCTCCCCCATCCAATTTTGTATAGCACAAACTTAATTGTTCCCTTCCTGTTTTTATTTAGCTTCCCTTGTTATTTTTAGCTTAGGGCTTTCAGGTTGAGAGGAACAGAGAACTGCAAATTGTTGGAATTTATTTAAACACACACACACACACACACACACACACACACACACGGAGGAAGATACATATGAAACTCTGATTAGTCACACCACAGCTCCTCATGAAACTGGAAGTGTTTCTCTTCTTTCCTGATACAGCAGCACCTTTCATTTGTACCAGCCACTCCAGTAACCCAAGGGCAGCTGCCAAGTGTTCAATTTTCTTTAAACTTCCCCATAATTAAGAAGCAACTGACAAGCAGGGGAGGAAAACTGTTTCCTATCTAGAGATTCAATAATTCTGTTTCAGGTTCACTGTCGGAAGTTGCTTTATCTGCTGCCGTTGTTCCTTTTTTTTTCTACCCTATATTTTATAGGCTCCTTATATGCCGTGCCTTGATCTTCTTGAACTAAGATGGGATTCGATGGATCAATATATTTTTAGTCAATATAGGAATCAATGAATGGAAAGATGTCTCCGCTGGACCACCCCAGAGCTCAGGCTTCCCTTGTGCCCAGTATGTGAACGCTCCCTGTGGCGAGGGGGCATTTTGAGAACAGCCGTAACCTCTCCGGAGAAATCACTACCAGAAACGTTACAGAAGGTGATGTGGCTACTTTCCTTGTGGGGGGTGTGTGTGTGAGGGGAGGTTATGCATTTAGTGTTAGGGTGGTGATGCCAGTGCACATGGGTTTTGAGAAAGATTTCAGACCAAATGACTCTGTCCCCATATGGGCCACCAAATGTGAGGGTGGAAAGGCTGGTAGGTGCTCAGGACTCAGGTGGAGAAAGCTTCCTCAAGCAGAGATTAAGATATAGAAGGGAAGAAGTTTTACTCTTCTTAGAGGGGAGAGGGAGAGAGAGAGAGAGAGAGAGAGAGAGAGAGAGAGAGAGAAACAAAGAAATGAAGAGCGGCAAGGGAGCAGGGAGACGGCGTGGCATCCCGAAGAAGGAGAAGGGGGTGCCAGCAGCAAGGCCAAGTAGCTCCCTGATTTTAAGGGGATGAACAGAAAAAAAAAAACAGTGCTGACTGTCAGTTGATAACAAAAGCCGCAGTAGGTAGATAACAAAAACTGCAAGGATGTCAAAGTCCAAGAGCTGGTTTCCTGCCTGTCCTTGGAGAAGGGATTATCACAGATGAGACTCTGTCCTCAAGATACGGTTGAGGCTTGGAGCTTGTTCTCCTGCTGTTTCCTCAGGAACTCTGCAAAAGCAGATTCTCAAAAAATTCTGAGAGAGAGAGATTTACATCTCTTTTCTGTTCATTCAGCTTCTTCCAGAAGTTGTGCAGAACAGAACTCCTACAGGGTACCAGTTAGTGAGAGAACTCGTAGGACTGATCTTTAACAGTTAACTGGGGAAATTGAAGGATTTGGTATTTTCCTGCCATTTTTGCATGGCTGCAATTAGAATGTCATTAGTTTAATTTCACTTAGAATGTTATTAGTTTAAGTTTACCTATGAAAGATGGAGGGGAGAGAGAGAGAGAGAGATTTTTTTTTTTTCCTTTTATGTTAGAGCCAATGATTTCCACCCAGGCAACTCATTCTATTAAAACAAAATAAGCTTTTTAAACAGAGTGAACTTATAGGCCGTCTGCCAGCTATGTAACAGTTGTGAGTTAATAATATTATTTAGCCTTCTATCTTGGGTACTTTGGGTTGTAGGTGGCAAGTTTTCCAGCACTCCCTGAGGTTTAGAAGAGAGACACAGGGTGACAGCACATCACCCTCTTTGGAAATCTCAGCAACTATGCAGTGGATTGACAATTTTTCTCCATTACATAGGTTGTTTCTGTCAAATGGCAACTGTTGTCACAAGAAGAAATGTTCATGAATTCAGTATTTATTGTCTGACCCTATCATTTCCTACTTGGTTCCTGGTTGACTTTTACAATTTCAGAATATTTCTGAGGAAAAGTTACATAGAAAACAACAGTGATTTTCCCAAAAGCCTATGAAGAAAAGCCTATGTCTTAAATTCTATAAAACCCAGTTGTGATTCCAATAATACACTGCTCTATTCTTCCAAAGAATAGGTGGGGGAAGACTATTATTAACATGGTTACATGGTGGTATTTAGCTGAGTACTGTTATTTTATTTCACTTAAGTCCAATAATACTTTTTCAGTTTGTTAAATGTCCTGCCTTGGAAAGAATGTGGCTGTGGTTATTATCTGCATGAGTAATAAGCACAGTGCACATATTTATTTGCAGAGGCTATTTGGGAACATTCTCTGCCTTGCCTTATAGAAAAAGAAAGAATTTTCTATACTGCTTATTGAAAACAAGTACGATTTATTAACTACTTATGGCTTGGTAGGTGTCTGCCTTTAATCAGAAGGGCTATATTTTGTTTATTGTGATATATTTAATGCCAATCAGAGTAGCACAAGAGAGATTCACCATAGTTATTTATAGAATAGACAGATTAATAAACGAATGGATGAATAAATGAATCAGAGAGGATATAAAAAGACTTTTATCTCTGTCACAAAGTAGCTTAGCACATGATTTCTCAAACTTGAATATGTACATGAATCACCTGGGTATCTTGGTAAATGCAGAGCCTGACTGACAGGCCTGAAATGGAGGCTAAAATACTTAAATAATGCTAGAGATTTTTGCCTGTGGAACACGTTTTGAGAAGCAAGGTTGAAAGTATCACTGAAAACAGCAAATTCCCTAGTTATGGACTTTTTAAATAAGAAGAACGATTTTTGACATTTAAAATAAATGCCAAGGGCCACTATATGTCACATTTTTTAATTTTTATGTTTGTTAATTAAAAATGTAATGTAGATAGCCCCTTTACATTCAGTTACACTTTTAAATGTATCTGTATTTTTTTTTCAAGGCAGCAAAGTAACATGCATATGCATGCAATATAATGTTTATTAGATCTGCACAGAAAATGTTTAGTGTTTTAAATCCTTTTAGGCAGTTGTTCTTCCATGACCAAACTGTGGGCTGTGGAACAGTGAGGGTTCTGCGACAAACCATAAAGTTAAAATTATTTTCATGATAAAACTAAGATGTTTTTACTACCCCAATTAAAAACAAACAACTCAGATGTCATTTGCCTTTTTCATTGCACTGACATTTGTACCATGGTGCAAAAGCAGCAGCTCCGTAGCACCAACCGTACTAGTAGTCATTACGGTTTTGACCTCCTTGCACTCACAGTAAGAATAATGTCACTTCACTGAAGAATGTGCATAATGAAGCAATTCAAATTATACTTTCTTAAATATTGGCCTCAAATACATGTTTTTAAAATATTCTGTTTGAAGAAAAAGAAAATATGTATGCGACACTTCTGAATAATGATGTGCAATGCTTATCTCAAGGAAAAGCACTTGTGCAATCATTTGAGTTGTGAGGAAAACCGGTCACTATTTTCATAGAACACAATTTAATTTACCTTGAAGGAATGAAAAACCATAATTTTTCTGATTTGGGTGTGGGGCAGACATTTTCTTGAACATGAATGAAATGAGTGTGTTGTGTCAAGGTAAACAACTGACAGTATTTGTTGCCAATGATAGAAACTGAGCTTTCAAAGGAAATCCGATTTTGAAAAATTGCATCTGCCACCGTGAGTTTGATAGCTTACTTGTACCTAACGCTTCTCTGATGAGAAGAGTGGTGATATTTAAAAGTATGATTCTTATCTTATTTTTGTATAATGAAATCTGTCAGCATTTGGAAGATACGAATAACGCACTAAACCAATATTTTCAAAATGACCATTGCATTATGTTAGAAAATCATACGTGGTAAAAGATTCATCCACAAGAAAGACAGACCAATGAATTTTAATGTAACAGGGTACAAAAAGTTCATTGATATGGGTTTAGATTCCACATTGCAATTAATATTTTTTAAAAGTATCTTTTGTCAGGAGATTAGGCATAATACCAAAAATATATAGTTTGTAGTTTCAGTGTGTTATGTTATATGAATACACTTTTAATTCAATGACTCACATCTTTCTATACTTCACGAAAATAAAAATTATCAATTCAAATATTCTCTTCTGCATTTCCTACATTCCTTTCTTTGAAGTATGTCTTGACTTAGTAGAATGCTGGAGTCTTTCAAGCAATCCTGCATTTCTACTCTCACACACAAACACACACACACACACACACACACACAGATATACACACAGACATACATGTAAGTTTAAACTATTTTATAATTCATATTTATATAATCTTATATATAATTTGAAAACATCTAGCAGCTAGTTAACTGCTCATACAATTGTAGTTAGTTTAATTTTCAGTCATTGTAAATGTATTTGCAAATGTGTAAGTGATTGTTTATGTGTGTGTGCTTTTATGTTTATTATAATCACAGGTACATGGAAGAATTCTGTAAAGATTTTAAATATACTTCTGAATATATAATGAAAGATGAGTAGTTTATAGGGATTATATTAATGCTAAGTCAGTATTCTCACTAGTTAAGACTTTAATTTGCTTATTAATCTAGCTATACTATGGTCTTAATATCAAAGTTATTCAAGTATTTATTATTACTGTTGTTAAATATTTATACTCAAGTGTAAAATATGTATTAATTTTTTCAAAGCATTCTCAATTTTGGTTTTTTTTCCTGTTCTCAATATTCCCATGGAATATTGTCATAAAGTATCAGTCATAATATAGAAAAAAATAAATAACTGGAGTTCATTAACCTCTTCAAATAAATATTGTTTTTTGTTTTTTTTAAGATGGGGTCTCACTCTTTTGCCAGACTAGAGTGCAGTGGCATCATCATAGCTTATTATAGCCTTGAACTCTGTGCCAAGCTATCCTCCTGCTTCAGCCTCCCAGTAGCTGGGACTATAGGTATATACCACCACACTGCTTAATTTTTTTTAGTTTTTGTAGAAACAGGGTCTCACTATTGCCCAGGCTGTTCTTGAACTCCTGGCCTCGAGTGATCCTCCTGCTCTGGCCCCCCAAAGTGCTGGGATTACAGGCATGAGCCACTATGTCTGGCCTCAAATATATATTAAGTGTAATGATATTGAGATATAATTCAGTTTTAATTTTCTGAAAATTATCATTACCTAAATAATTATATATGAGTTGACAAAAGCCCAAAGATTTAGATTTAGCATTGTTCAGGCAAATGGACTGCAGTCCATTTTGTATAATTTGCCTGTGATGGCAAAATTCTGTAACAGGTCCACTGATGTAATTAGAAATTGAAGTACATAAATCAGTTCCTCTTTGTTTTACTCTAGAGCACAGGTCAGCAAACTTTTTCTGTGAAAACTCAGATAGTAAATATTTTTGACATTGAGAGCTATACAATCTCTGTTGCAATTACTCAATTTTGCTGAAGTATGAAAAGAGCCAAAGGCAATAAGTAAATGAATATGTGAGCCTGTGTTATAATAAAACCGTATTCACAGAAACAGTCAATAAGGGCAGATTTGACTCAGAGGGTTGCAGTTTCCAAACTCCAGATCCAGAAAAATGATGAAGCTTGTCACTGGGTCCCTGGTACAGACAAATGTTTAGGTACTTGGTTTAATGTAATAATTATCATTATTAACAGTCTTACCGACTTAGACGACTTGAACGCACCCTGCGTGCCAGGCACTGACCCAGTGCACGCAATATGGAATGATCCTGAACATCAAATCAAAGTTATCAATACATCCTTCACCAAGAATACCAAATCTGATGGGAGTCACGTACGGACACATGCTGTGCTCATGGCAGGGGAGCTTAGGAAGGAAAATCCCGAAGCTGTAAATGACAAGGCGGCATAAAGTGAGTTTTAAAAGATAAATACACTTTGTTTTGCAATAGAATTTAAAAAGCATACCAGTAAGAGGGTACTTGCATTTGTCTATGTATGACTGTTTTGAGGTGAGGCATTTTAAACTTGTGACAGGTATCAGGTTTTTAGTGTATCTGAAATTGTTTTACCTTTATTATTTTTTACCTATCTTGCTAATATTTCCCTGATAATGTCAGCTCCATGAAAGTAGTCACACTTTGTTTTGTTTGTTGTGTTATCCTTAGTAAGTCACTGACTTGGAGGGTTTGGGTCTCTGGTGATAGGTCCAGGGTCTCATTCCTGCTCCTCTTCTCTGTTGGATTCTCAACCAATGGAGAAAAGAAGAATGAATACGCAGATGGGGCTTCCGGGTGTCTCTGTGTTTTGTTCACAGGCAACGATGCTCATAATAAATAGCTCTTTTCATAGGGCTGTTGTGAGAATTTGATGAGATGATACTTATAAAGTACTTAAAGCAGTGCCTATTCTTTTTCACTCAACAGACATTAGCCATTGCTATTAATAAGTCACACGATTATGATTTTAAATAAACACTAATTAAATTAATGTGACATTTCAATCATGGTGTTTTTAATTACTTTATTTTATATACATGATAATATTTAAAATTAAGAAAACAATAACACATTTAGGCTCTTGCTGTGTTAATGGGAAACTTAATTCTACCGGATTTCAATTATAAAGAAATACTGGATTTGTTCCTCTTCAATACAAAATGTTTATTTTCCTCCTTGAATCAATTGTTTACTGTGATACTACAACAGCTTTTAAGTCTTATTTAAAAACCCTTTAATTACTATTATCTTATTCACGATACTACTAAAAATGAGATATTAAAACCTATAAACACGGGTTCATACTCTTTTTTTTGAAGGGGGTGCACATGTTCCTGATACATGGCTTGAGTCAGGGCTGCACGTGTGCCCATCGCCCGAATACTATTCATTGTACCAGTATGTAGTTTTTACCCCTCCGCCTCTGTGCACTTCTGTGCATTTTGGTTAGTTCCAGTTCATACTCTTTTATTAGGAAGTTCAAATCCACGTGTTTAAGATTACAAGGGAATGCTGGATTTAATTATATATAGAATAGCTTTAAGTTTTCTACTTAGCTGCGAAGTAAGAGAAAGAGAGAGAGTCCCTGGTATATCTATTACAAACCCCTTTGCGCTGTATAGCTTCCTGTCGACCCGCCCATCTACCTGCCGTCCATCTTCCTGCTGCCATGTGCTGCCTCACAGCCAGTGTGGACGACATTCCCCGGATCCCTCATTCAAAGCCAACCACGGACCAGAAAGTGACTAGAGGAAGGGGTCAGGGTGAGACTGAAGTATTTCTTCCTCTGCAGGGTGACACTGAATGATCTCAACTGCCAACATCAGGCCAGAGGTCCTGTGAGTCACCTCTGTCTACACAGCCTCTCTCTCCAAGTTCAGGGCCCTACTCTGCTTTCCCTTCCTCGCTCCTGGGAGAGGTCACTGCTCCGCCTTTTCCTCTGGGTCCTGCCCTATTCCACGTGATATTTCTACATCTTACCACAACTTTGTAAATGATCCTTTTGTTAAACTCCCCACAAATTATGACAATTTGAATGACATATCCCCCCCCCCAAAGTACACTGATGATACATTTTATGTATAAATAAGAAAAAATGGTTTTGGGAATAGAAATTATACATTTTTCTCCAATGCTCAGAGGCAAATGGGGGCTGGAATTGAGGTCTTTCAATTATAATTAATAATGCTTTACCAAGATTCTCTTAATTGTCTTCGTTAGCAATCCTAAAAAAAATGAATAGAGCAGTGCCTCTCTATATACCCCCCTCCCCCCTCCCCACACACACACCAGTCTCAGAAAGGTCACGATTAAATGAAGCGGCCGTGACCTCAGGTTGCCTTGTTTTAAATCCAGCCCTCCTAAATATATAAGATTGAACAAGTTTCAGTTTTCTTCTTTATAAAATGGGCAATATTAGAGTTCCTACTGTATCAGTTTCCAGAGAAACAGAATAGGATATATCCATATATCTATACATACAGATATATACGAGATTTACTATGAGACTTGAATCATACAGTTATGGAGGCCACGATCTGCACTGTGCAAGCTGAAGAAGTGGAAAAGCTGCTGATGAGATTCCATCTGAATCCAAGTCCCCTAAACCAGGAGTGCCGTTAAAGACCCAAGAAGATGGACGTCTCAGCTTGAGAAGAGAGAGAAAATTTGCCATTCTTTCCCTCTTTTGTTCTATTCAGGCTCTCAGTGGATTGGACGATGCCTGCCCACATTGGTGAAGGATCTTCTTTACTCAGTCTACTGATTCAAACACTAGTCTCTTCCAGAAACAGCCTCACAGGCACACCCAGAAACAATGTCTACCAGCTATCTGGGTATCGCATGACTCAACCAAGTGAACACTAAGGTAAGTGAACCACTACACTCACCTTATAGAGATGTAATGAAGACGAACTGAGATAAACTTCTAAGCCCATAGAAAGCACAAATAAATGCTTGGCATTGCGTATTTTTATTAGTTGCATTAGTAAATAATAGTAATATCATTTTCATTATTTTAAGAAAATTAATTGAGGTAAAATCTAAAGGGATTTTTCTTTACTTTTTTCCTCTTATTATTGAATTTGTTAAATCTGAGCTGATTATATTTAATTCCTTGAAATTTGATTGTTAAATGTGGGCCTTTTCTTGAATCCAGTGCTCTAAAATCACCTGACATTTTATATTCATTTTAATGGAATGTGTATTATTTGGGTTAGATGAAGAAATGTGACAACTACATAAAATTAACTAAAATTTCATTTCTATATTTGAGAACTTTATTACCTTATAAGAGAATCATTTGTTGTTGTTTTCCTTTTTTAGATTAGGGGTCATTAGATACTTCTGGAAGTCATATAAATTTTCTGAGTCTACTATAAATTTTATACAATAAATACAGATCTGCATTTTATAGTAGTAAGGATTTATTCAGTTAAGAAAAATGGCATTTTGTGTCCTAAAGTATTTAATGCAGAATTGTAAAATGTCTCTGTCACTATTTTAAACAAACTCCAAACTGATGAAATCTGTATTTTTACAAACACAGGTGAAAATACAGAGGTAGACACATTTCTACATATTGCTTTCTCTTAATTTTAAATCAAAAGGGATATTTTAATTAGGAAACCTAGAGATTTTAATAACAAATTGGAAAGTTTCCAAAAATAGGTTTAAAAATTCCTGTGCTTGATTAAAGAAATTCTTTTAAAAATATGTTCACATTAAAAATAGTATTTTCCCATAAAAGACACTTCCATTGATTGTTTTGAGCTAAAAAAAAAAATAGAAAACAGAGCAGAATAGAAATGAGGAAATGGAAACAACCTTTGTGATATCAGGACCCTATAATTATTTAAGCTCAATCTTCTCTTTTAATTAACATATATCTATATATCTATATAACATATATATAAATACATAAATATGGATATGGATTAATAGTTTGTTAAAATCATAACCCTAAACAATAGAAACACTAACAGTGTGAGTCTTCTTATGCACCTCATTTTATCGTCTAAGCCATATGGTGCTTATTGGAATTACACTTACACGGCAAGAAAAATCTCCTGCTCTCAAGTATGCTTTATAATCCTTGTTCCCCCTGGTATATTGATTGACAATTTTCCTAATCTCTAGATGGATTCTGGATGAGGTTTAAATCACTCCATCTGTATCCCTGCTTGAAATTACGGCACAGCAAACATTTACGATACAGAAGTTACGAGCAAAAACTGAAGCGGCACAGTCATCCAGCAAATGAATTCATGTGTTGAACTTTCTCAGAATCCACACTTTGTCCTATTTTTAAAGAAAGTTTTACTATAATTTACATCTTAATTATATTTTACATATTATATACTACATATAACTAAAATTTTCAAAATATGTTGAACATTAAGAAAACATACTAAATGTAGAAAATTGTCTTACTGTAAAGAAACAGATATCTGTGTGGATTGTCTATTGTATTCTTTTGATTTTGTATATCTGCAGCAGCAAATTTAGATTGCTTTACAAGAAGCTAGCTCTTCAGAGTGCAGATGAGAATTACCAACGTGTGGGGTAAAATCTAGGCATTCAAATGGAAAATAGGAGAGAGAATTCGGCATCCCCGTGTTTAATCCCTTTTCCTGTTTCTTCCAACAGTCATTTACTAACACCTCTGGTCACACTGCTGCCCATATCCCTTAAGAAACCATGCCCTAATACCTCACCTTTGCAGCAGGAAGAGAGTATTATATTATCCCAATGCAATCAAGCGCTGTAGTATTTGACCTGGTTTTTCAGTGTCCTTTTGTACTTTCCTTTTTATATTTTGCAGTTAACTTGAAGTGGGTGACACCATTTTAAGAACTTAGGTCACCATCTCAGAGGATGGGAAAATTAACAAATTGTTGGAAGTTATTAATGATTACTTACATTTTCAAAATTAACATGTAGATATATTATAGTATCCTTAATGCAGGCTTTTGTTGTTGTTGTTGCTATGTTCTTGCCTTATTCTGCTCATTGAAGCATCTGACTTACTTAATTATATCAAGCAGCTGTTGTGCAAGGGCAGCAGCTGTTTTGCATAATGTTTATTTACATTGCCATAATGTAATTTGAGAGGCCATTATGATTCCATCTTTGTGGCCAGCTGCATATTTCCTTTGTAGATTTTGTGGACAATGAACTTCTATCTTCATTAGTGCTTGAAGTAACAAAATAAACCAAATCAAATCATTATATATGACTCTGACTTCATGTTTTATGAGTTGTGAACAACAGTGTATAATTTCTTCTCCATTTGTTTAGTAATAACTTATCTGAAAAAGTGTGAAGATTATAAAACATTTCATACAATATGATATTTAAGCATTTACATTTGGACGTGAAGTTTATGTGCTTCCCCAGACTTCTGACTCTTGCCTTCTTTTTCTCTCTTCCTTGGTGCACCTCTTGTACCAGGTTGCTCCCTACTTTCAAATTTGGATGAAACACTCTAAGTTGGTTGCCTGAGAGGTTACTAAATGGCCAATTGAGTCTCTTGAAAGTGTAAGTTAGTTCCCTATGGCATGACTATTAACCAATGAGAAGCAGGGTCTCGGAAAGACCTGGGCAAAATAATCCCACTCCTTTTTCTCTTTCCTTGACTACTGTGTGATGCAGTGCCTTCCTGCTCAGTCCAGTGAAGGAAGTGCTCTGTTGGGAGCTCTCCTGTGGAGATCCCCATCTAGCAAGCATCTCAGCAAAGTACCTGATCAACAGTCAGGGAGGGACTGAGGTTTTCAGGTCTTCAGTCCAGCAACCTGTGAGTAACTCAGTCATGCCAACCACCAGATGAATGATCCTGGAAGCTGATTTTTCCCCAGTTGAGCCTTGAGATGACAGTAGTTCAATGGATCCTTTGCTTAAACCTGTTAGAGATCCTGAGCAGAGGACCTAACTAAGACATACTCTGGTCCCTAATATATAGAAACTATAAGATAATAAATGTTATTATTCTAAGCTGCTAAATGTTGGGGTAATTTGTTACACGACAGCATTTACCAATTGCAACTTAAGCCTAGCTCTAGAATTGTCTTCTGCAGATGACATTCAGTAGTCTCTCATTTTCTAATGAAGTCATTGTGTCAAAAAGAAATCTTCCTACAACTAGCTATTTCCTTGCCCCTAATACTATGCAGCACACAAGGAAGTAGGCCATCTTTTGGAGCCATATCTATGGTGATAGGACCTCTTTCTATAGACACCATTCAAAGATTCTTTACTTAAGCATATATCTCTGTGGGTAATATCAGCACAAAAAATGCTACTTCTCTGTGTTGAGTTTCACTCTAACAAAATAAATTTTAATTTACACTGAGCAGACCTATTAGTGTTTGGGCAAAATTTTTATCATAACTAGTATGATTTTTTATGTGTCTAATACAACCAGCATATATATATATTTTTTAATTTGTATAGCCACCACTATCTTAAAGTTTAATTGTGTATATTGATTTGCAGTACTCTGTACCATTTGTCTACTTGTAAATTACTGTGAAATCCAAACCATCTTAGTTGTTATATCTTTATAGTAAATTTTAATATTTGCTAGGGCCTTTCCCCTTTTTCATTCTTTTTGATAGAATTATCTTGATTATTAATAGGCTTTTTCTTTTATATATAAATTTTAAAATAACATTATATTTCACTAAACCTGTAGATGAAGTTGTGAAACTATTTATGATATTTAATTTCTCTATCCAGAAACAGAGGACATCTATCCAATAATTCCTTTAAATATTGGTTTTTCTATATTCATTTTTATATTTGTTATATAAAAATTATATTTGTTATATTTGTTTTTTGGTGCCTACAAATCAATTATGTTTATGAGAATATGTTTTGAACAGTTGTTGCTGGGGTAAAACATTTCAATTTTTGTTCATAAGGTTGGGAGACACTTCTCCACAGATGTTCTCACATCTCTGCACATCACCTTAGCACAGATATTGATAGATTTTATTGTAACCTATCTTCTCAAGTATGTCTGATAGTGAACAGACTTGCAAGATAGAGCAAGTGTCTTCTGCTTGGGCATAGCATAGAATTTCTGCTGTCTAGAATAATAAAAATAATGACTCTTTTCAAAGCAAAGATTGTGTAGGTGTGCTACCAGTACCATTTAAAAGACTGGAATTTCCTAATTTGGGGGTTCTTCAGCTGTGACACTAACCCACTAAGTACACAGTATCCACCTAGGCCTCTCTGCATCATCTCACTGGGATAAAAAGCATGACAGAGGCCAATACTGCAGTGTGTTCTCACCTTGCAGCTTGAAGTCTGTTAATATTAAATAGTAGCCTTAATTAAATGTTGCATGATATAAATCAGCGGTCTCCAACCTTTTTGGCACCAGGGACCAGTTTCATAGAAGACAATTTTTCCACAGACCCAGGGGGAGGGGATGGTTTCGGAATGATTCAAGTATATTACATTTATTGTGAAGTCACATTTCTCTGCTAATGATAATCTTTATTTGCAGCCACTCCTGAGCACTATCATCACAGCCTCAATGTCACCTCAGACCATCAGACATTAGATTCTCATAAGGACCACAACCTAGATCCCTCCTACGAGCAGTTTACAGTAGTGTTTGTGCTCCTATGAGAATCTAATGTGGCCACTGATCTGACAGGAGGTGGAGCTTATGCAGTGATGTGAGCAATGGGGAGCATCTGTAAATACAGATGAAGCTTTGCTCCCGCACCTGCTGCTCACCTCCTGCTGTGTGGCCTAGTTCCTAACAGGCCATAGACCAATACCAGTCCGTGGCCCAGAGGTTGGGAACTGCAGATATAAATGAAAGAGATTTAGTCTCTTTCTGAGATTTAGTCTCATCTGAATGCATTCAACAGTGTGGCAAATAGTGTAGGATGCTCATGGGAAAATTCACCAAAACCTAAAATGAGAGATGCCATTCCTATTAAAAATGTTACAAAAGATCAAGAAAGAGGGAGTCCTCCTTAACTCATTCTACAAAGCCAATACTGCCCTGATATCAAAGCTAGGAATGGATGAAACAAAAAAAGAAAATTAAAAACCAATATCTCTGATGAGCACAGATGCAAAAATCCTCAACAAAATACTAGTCAATCAAATCCAGCAGCACATTAATAGAATAATTCACCATGATGCAGTGATTTTCACCCTCAGGATGCAAGCATGGTTCCACATACACAAGTCAATAAATGTGATCTATCACATAAACAGAATTAAGAAATTAAGAATTAAAGAATTAATTAAGAAATTAAGAATAAAAATTAAGAATTAAGAAAAAAACCATATGATCATCTCAATAGATGTGGAAAAGGCATTCAATAAAATTCACCATTCCTTCATATTAAAAACCATTAAGAAAAACTTGATATAGAGGTAACATACCTCAAAATAATAATAAAAAAATGACAAACCTACAGCCAACATCATACAGAAAGAGAATAGTTGAAAACATTCCCTGAAAACACTGGAACAAGACAAAGGTGCCCACTTTCCCTACTTCTATTCAAAAAAGTACTAGAAGTCTCAGCCAGATAATTCAGGCAACAGAAAGATATAAAGGGCATCCAAATTGGAAAAGAGGAAGTCAAACTGTCTGTTTGATGATGATATGATTTTATACCTAGAAAATTCTAAGGAAATCTTTCAAAACACTCCTAAAATTTGATAAATGAATTCAGCAAAGTCTTAGGTTATAACATCAACTTGAAAAATCAATAGGATTTCTATGCACCAATAATGACCATGCTGTAACCAAATCAAGAACTCAATCCCATTTATAATAGCTGTAAATAAATAAAGAAAGAAAATAACTAGGAATATGTTTAACCAAGGAGACAAAAGTCTTCTTCAAGAATAACAAATAACTGATGAAAGAAATCATAGATGACACAAACAAGTAGAAAAATATCCCGTGCTTATGGGTTGAAAGAATCAATATTGTGAAAATGACCACACTGCCCAAAGCAATCTAGAGATTCAATGTAATTCATATTAAAATACCAGTGTCATTTTTTAGATAATAGAAAAATAATCCTCACATTCATATGGGACCAAAAAAGAGTCCAAATAGCAATCTTAACAGAAAGAACAATATTGGAGCCATCAAATTACTTAGATTCAAATTTTATTACTTGTCTATAATAACCAAAATAGCATAGTGCTGGCATGAAGGTATATCACATAGATCATAGATCAATGGAACAAAATAGAGAGCCCATAAAAATACAACCATGTACCTACAACCAACTGATCTTTAAAAGGAATATAAAACCATACACTTGAGAAAGGACACACTATGCAAAAAATGGTGGTGGGGAAATTGGATAGCCATATGCAGAAGAATAAAACTGGATCCTTATCTCTTACCATTTATTAATACAAAAATTAACTTGAGGTGGATTAAAGAACTAAATGTAAGACTTGAAACCATAAATATTCTAGAAGAAAACTTAGGAAAAACTCTTCTGGACATTGACCTAGGCAAAGAATTTGTGACTAAGACCCCAAAAGGAGATGCAATAACAACAAAAAATATACAAATGGGACTTAATTAAAAGAAATGGCTTCTGCACAGCAATAGAAAAAATAAAAAGAGTAAACAGACAATCTAGAGAATAGGAAAAAACATTCTCTAACTAGGAAAGCTTCTGTAGAGCACAATAAACAAAAGACTAAATAGACAACCTACAGAATAGGAGAAAATGTTCTCAGACTATGAATCCACAAAGGACTAATATGCAAATTCTACAAGGAACTCAAACAACTTGGCAAGAAAAAAAAAACATTAAAAAATGGGCAAAACACATGAACAGGCATTTTCTCAAAGAAGATATACAAATGGCCAGCAAACACATGAAAAAATGCTCAACACCACTAATCTTCAGATATGTAAATTAAAATCACTATGAAATACCATCTTACTCCAATTAGAGTGACCATTACAAAAAAAGAAAAAGAAAAGAATAGATGTTGGTGAGGATGAGGTGAAAAGTAAATGCTCATACATCAGTGGTGGGGAATATACAAATAGTACAACCTCTATGTGAATCAATATGAAGATTTCTCAAAGAAATAAACGTAGATCTACCATTCGATCCTGCAATCCAACTGCTGGGTATTTACCCAGAGGAAAAGAAATCATTTCAACAAAAAGATATCTGCATTCATGTGTTTATCACAGAACAATTCCAATTGAAAAGATACAGAATCAACCTAAGTGCCCATCAACCAATGAATGGATAAAGAAAATGCAGTATACACACACACACACACACCCCATGCAGCACTACTTAGCCATGAGAAAGAATTAAATAATGTCTTTTACAACAATATGGATGGAACTCGAGGCCATTATCATAAGTAATTCAGGAACAGAAAAATAAATGCCAAAACTTCTCACTTATAAGTGGGAGCTAAGCTATAGCTATGTAAGGACACACAGTGGTATAATGAACACTGGAAACTTAAAAGGGGGGAGAGTAAAAGGAGGTGAGGGATGAAAAATTACCTATTGGTTACACTGTACACTATTCAGATGGTTAGGACACTAAAAGCCCACACTTCACCACCAAACAATACAAGTAATGAGATTTAACTTGTATCCTATAAATCTATTGAAATTAAAAAAAGAAAAAAAAGAAAAACAATTGACAAAACAATGAGTGAACTAAAAGATGTGGTGGTTTAGAATTGATATAGATCAGTGATTTCCTGGAGATGGGGTGGGAGCATAGGATTGGCTAAAAGGGGCATGAGAGAACTTTTTGGAATAATGTAAGTATTCTATATATTGATAGCCATGGTGCTTACACAGTTGTATACATTGGGCAAAATTTATAGAACTATACACCCAAAAGGGTGACTTTTACTATTTGTACATTACACTTCAATAAACCTGACTTTCAAAAAATAATGAAATAGGCCAGGAATAGTGGCTTGTGGTTGTAATCCTAGCACTTTTGGGAGGCTAAGGCAGGGGGATCATTTGAGGTCACGAGTTCAAGACCAGCATGAGCAAGAGCGAGACCATGTCTCTATTAAAAATAGAAAAACTAGCCATGCGTGGTGGTGCATGCCTGCAGTCCCAGCTACTCAGGAGGCTGAGGCAAGAGTATCACTTGAGCTCAGAAGTTTGAGGTTGCAGTGAGCTCTGATGATGCCACTGCATTCTAGCCAGGGGAACAAAGTGAGACCCTGTCTCTAAATAAATAAATAAATAAATAGGCAAATAAAAATATTAAAGAATAAAACTATATCCTTATTTTGTTCTTTGCAGTTGTCCTGCTTCCATTTTATTTCCTTTTTCTGTCCTTTCTTGTCTAATTTGGGATTTTTTTAGTTAGATTTTTATTGATTTGTTTGATCATATACCTTAGTGATTTCACTTTTTTTTGAAAATAATTTTAAGAGAAGGTTACCAAAAAAAAAAAAAACAACTTATTTGTGGCTATTATCTGGACCATATTAAAAGTGGTTGTTATTCTACAATAATTTTATTTTTTATTTACTTGTCAAATATGCCTGCTAATTGTGTGTTAAAATAGTGAGGTTTAAGAAGCATGAAAATAAAGTTATACATAGCTAAATGAGAAAAGGGGAATAAAAAAATTTATATTCAATAAACTAGTCATAACTAGAATTCATTAAAGCTTAGTTACATCTCAATGTAAGAAAATATTTTCTCTCAAATATTGTCATCCCAAAGCAGAACGGGGTTGCTTTTCTCATTGTGAAATCTGCTCAATGAAGGACTTACCCACCTCAGCTGTGGTAAGCTGGTGATCTCAAGAAAAACTTTAGAGTTTCTCATTCATCTTATCCTCACTGACGTCAAGTCCAATCAGACCCAGTCAATGCTTGGACTTGGGAAATAAAGCAAATATTTGGCTTCATTGGGCCTGATGAGACAGTCATTTTAGGATGGTTATTAACCACATGGGAACAGTAAAGTTTTAAGAATAAGACTCATGTTAATGAAGTTTGTGTCTGAGGACATATCTCCACTTCTGAGGCATTCAGCTCCACTTCAGCTACCACCTTACTTTCCCTCTAGCATCTTTCATTTCTTCCTCATTTATATTGTAAAAGTATCCTTCACAAGGGTAGTAAACTTATTATTGATATGCTCTACTAATCCTCTTACCCCTAACAGTCTGTTAGGGTCTTAGCTAGAACTTTTAAGAAAATGTATTTTAAAATAAGCAGAGGTGTAATTTTATGTGTCATGATATCCATGGGTCTCTCAGTTTATGAGTATCTGAATAAAAGAAAATGACTACTATTCACCAAGGGAGAAACTGCGTTAGGGGTCATTAATGTTAATTGTAATAGTGAATCTGTTCAAAATATTCTAAAAGTATATTTCAATTAGTTATTAATCATCCTTATTCTTAATGCTTTCCACCTAGATTAGAAGATTAAAAATAATTTCACCTTTCTAAATTTCTACATTTTTATTTACATTTACTTTTTGTTGACTCTTTCATTTCCAAAAAAGTAATCATTAATACAGAACTTCAGATAAATCAAATGTTTAACCCTACTCGCAAACTGTTGCTACTCTCAGTTCTATTCAGTTTTTAAAAAATAAATAACACAGAAGGGAATTGAAGTCCATAGAAGACCTTTGAATTCAGTTGACTACAGCCACTTGATTTTAATTGTGATTTTACACAAATATTTACATATTTGAACAAAAATTTAACATTCTATTATTTACTATTCTATAATTACTTTTTGAGAGTTTGTAATAAAACTCTTCAGATACTATTTTCCTAAAGGTTTGGTTATCTTTACATTAAAGGTAATAATATTCCAGTGAATAGTTTCTAAAAAATATATTTACCACTGTTTAAGGTAGTATCCAAAGATATCAAAAGCTTTGACTAGTTTTTAAAGAACATTCTATAATTGCTTATATTATACACTTCTGTTTAGCTATATATACTTATAATATATATTATGTATTATGATCCAAGCTGGCTACTATATTAAGGTTATTTAAAATTATGGTAATAATAAAATAAATAGCTTTTCTCATACAAGAAAGAAATTCAAGAAGGATGACCATTCATATTAAATTTATATCAACTTTATGGCTCTTTTGTCATTGTGACATATTTATTAAGCTGTTAACTTTCAATTGCCTGGGGGTTATAATATACTTGATGTGACCCTTACACATGAAGTCAAGATCACATGAGTTACACTGATTAAATGCCATTCAGAAATGAAACTAAAATTTAGCTTGCTGTACTTTAATAAATGACTATGGAAAAGGATGGCCACTTAATCTGTCTTAGGAAAAAAAAAAACAAGTACTATATAAAAGATGTAATTGAGTAGTACAACTGAAATGCTGAATTTAATATTATATCATCATGACATGCAAATAGTAATGCATCATTAGACTTATTTTAAAATGTTAAATTGGCATGTAATAAAATTAGATTTTTTTCAAAAAGTGTTTTCATTTCTTGCACATAAAAATTAAGTGGAAACTCAAATCCAACTCAAGCTTACATATTGTCTTGGCCATTACCAAAAATCACTACTAAAAGCAGCAGATGGCTAGGAAATAATAATGTGGGGGTGCACTAGGTTTGGATATTAGGTCGATAATGAAGGGCTTTATTTGATTGACCTTTTATGTATCAATTTACTAATGAGAGGTGCAAAGAGTCAATCTTTTTGACTTTTCATTTAACATTAATGTTTCATTAACTTTAAATCACATTTCTAATATTTTTTTTCCAAAAAGGGAAGCTTATCATCTTTTGCCTCTTTTTAAAGTAGCCATTATAAGGTTTAACACTCTTGTTATTTCGCGTTCTCCTCCCCACTCCTGATCCACTCTCCTGATCTGGTGCATGTGCCAAAAGTACTGCAATACTGTGATGTGGTAAATAGCTTCTCAGTTGCAAATGCTATATATATATATATATATATATGTACATACACACACATATATATGTATATATGTAAAAAATATGTTTAAATCCCCATGCTGTGTCTGTGTAAGTTCATAAGACATTCCAAAAATAGACTCTCAAAGGTTCCTGGAAATCAATTTTGAATGTATAGATTAAAGGTTCCCAAACTTTAGAATACAGCACAATCATCTGTACGAGTTATTTAAACACAGATTGCTCAGCAGTTACTAACTGAGGTCAGAGGTGCGGTCCAAGAATTTACTTTCTAAAAAGTTCCCTGGTGATGCTAATGTCGCTACACTGAGGAAAATAATTTGAGTTCTATTGTAAAAGACATACAGAATTGTCCCTTAGCTCTGATTACATCAAGAAGTAGGAAATGCAACTGATTACAGATGGAGATATTATATTTTTGACCTAATGTGTATCAGTAAAGGTTTCCAGACTGATTTCTAATTTTTCTTTTTATTTCAGATAAAAAATAGACAAATAGGACAATGATCAATCTATGGCCTCTCATCTCTAAATCCTCTCTTCTTGGCTATGTTTTCTGATACTGCAGTAGATTTTCCAGTTTTTCTTCCTTCAGTGCAGAGACTCATGAATTCATGTGCAGAAAGTCTAGGAACATCACCCCTGTGGCCTTCAGGACTATTCCTGTATGGCTCCCTGGCTTCCCTCTCTACCTGGTAGCTGCTTCCATGGCAGTTCCAACTGCAGTTTTAGGGAGCTGCTCCCAACACCCAGCAGTGCTACTGAGTATCTTCTACGGACCAGCTCCCATGTGCCCAGAGCCTCTGGCAAGCTCCTTGGCCACTGGCAGGTTGTGTTCTAGGGTGGCTGTGCTTCGTGGAAGAGGTTTGAATATCAGCCTGGCCAGTTGAGAGTGGGTGTCTTCTCCCAAGTACTTAGTATCTACTTGGTCCATGTTCCTCAGCATATAGTATTATTTGCTTTATTTCACTTGCTTCTTCTGGTCCTGTTAGAATTTTCTTACCACTCATAGTAGTTAATCACCTTTTATTAGTTAACAATTTATAAATAATATCATTAAATTCCCCTCTTCAATTAACAGGAGCTGTTTCTGCCTCCAGACCAATACCTAACTGATATACATCCTGATATATTAAATAAAAGCTTTTTATTTACTTAAAAAAAAACAAAAAAACTTGTCTTTCCTTGTTTCACCAGTGAGCTTCCTTGCTGAGAGTCTTTCGTGTGTGAAAGAAGAGAGAAAGGATACACAAGCACGGTTTAGTAAATATTTTTAAATAATAGCTTAGAAAGCAAATGGATTAACACAACTTCAAAAACTGTTGATGTTTCAGTAAAGTTTTTGGGTATTTGGGGGGTTTGTAGGAGATGTCTGAGAATTGTATTTACTTTTGATGGGGCAGTGAACACAGCGTCTCTCATTTCCACATTTCTTGTCAGCGGGCTCCTTGCTAGGCTCCGCCGCTAGGGTGTGCTACAGGGAGCCTCCAAGACTCCAGGAAGAAGAGTGAACTTACACTTGTTTATTTCGCGTCCTCTGTGGGTCCTGTATGACTCCTGCCACCTCCTCTCGCGTTAGCACCGCGTGCTTCCTCATGTGAGCAGCACCACTGCCTTCTTGTACATTTTTCCTCCTATCCCTTGCTGATCACCGGCCTCACCAAACTCTCAGAAACAGCAAATTGCTCACTGTAGGTGTGGGGTCGAGTCCCTGGGACATCTCTTCTGAGATCAGTGAGTCACACCACAGTGATGCAGCACCTTCTCCCCAGGGGACAGAGTTTGCCAAACTTCTAAATTTTAATAAGGCTCCATCCTTTTTCCTTTGTTTCGCCAAGCCTGGGTTGGTGGAACTTAGGGTTTTATTTGTTTAGTGCCTCATATTAGCTGATGAACAACTTTATACCTGATTAGCGCTTTGTCACAATAAATGTTTCTGTGTTCAAATAATTGGTGTAGTTCCTGTCTTGTGACTGGACCTTGACAATAACAGACATGCTGCTAGGAGTAATCCCGAGAAACAGAATCCACAATTTCAAGTGTTGAGTTTGGTGTGGTCTTGTCCTCCTGCTTGTACACAGAGCTAATTCCCTTGCAAATTGGAAATGGGACGTTAGTAATACATGACACACTATGAATTACGAATAATAAAATTTTCACCTATGACTAATTGTGATGAAGACTCTACTGAAGCAAGTGCCCTGGGGAACCAGGCATCTATTGCATTTGTCTGTTACGGAAGTGACAATGACTACAAAGGCTATCTATCGTGTGGGACACATTCATTTCAGTACATTGGATCACTTACAGAGACAACATGCCAAGCTTGAGGTCATTAAACTATGAGCCCAAATTACAGTCAGAGATGCAAGAATATAACTGGGACATTTCTAAAATATTTATTTTTTTCATGGCCACGGAACCTAATACTGCTGAATTTTTTAAAATTTAATTTTACTTTTTGCAGAATTAAAACATAATTTTAATCCAATGCCTCATGTCTTATAAAAAATTTAGTGCATTGCTTTTTAGTATGGAGTGTAAACCTAAATTTTTGAATTAAGGCATTTGTTTGGAAGCAACCTTTACTCTTACGTATGTGCATATTCATGCTTCCTTTGCTTGAAAAACAGTAATAATCACATCTAGAGATTTTCCTTTCAAAAAAATCACCATTTGCCTTAAAATCTACCTGAAACACTCCTTGTTCCAATTAAACTTATCACTAGGGTTATATCTTAGTATTTTCCAGCAAGGCAAATAAAATTCTGATACAAGAAAAAATGGTTTATATACATACTTAATTGGAATATTTTGCTAATGTATGTTGGCAGAACCCTAAGGAATATGAGTGGAAATGAATTCCAAAGGTATTATATTAAAGAGGATCAAGTATAACACCAGATACAGCTGAATTTGTCTATACAGATGTGTTTATCAGGAATCCTGGATTTAGTTTGTTGGCTCATCCAGCTGCAAACCGCTCTAACAGTGGACTTGCTTGGTGGACTGAAATTTGCACTCAGCAGTGGCCTATGATTAGTGACATGGAATGCTCTAGAACTGTCCCTGCCACATGTGGAAGGGGGATTAAGGAGATAGGAATGCTGAAGAGGAACACTGAACGTACACAGGAACTACACGTACACTCAGACTCTCCATCTCACAAGAGGGCCCAGAAAGCATCCCCTTCACGGAGCACTGAAACCTTAGTGAAGCGAGTGCCAACCTGCCTGACAAGCTCCGATGGTGGAGATGCTGCCATTGATCAGGGCTCCCTGACTTCAGAGGGAAAACTCGGATCCTTGTATTGCGTAAGCCACTTGCACCTCTTAACTTCGGAAGATGAAGGGACAACTGCTGTCCTGGGCAGCTGGGATAAACTAGTGAGCAGAAGGTTTTGACACATAGGGATCATGGTTGTGCTGAATTGATCTCTATGTCTGCAAGAACAAAATAGGTAGGCAGCCAACTGAAATGTCATCAGATCTGTAAGACAGCCCCAGGACTAATGAACAGAAACACAACTCGAGTTGGCCAAAAAGACATTCTCAGTGTCTTGCCATGCTTCCAGACCCTAAATCAGTTCACACACCAAGATTCTTTTGGGTAAAGGGGAAACTGTGTTCCCTTTACTTTCACAAGTATATATGATGACGACATGAGGTCGTTTTCTAGAGTGGCTGTGTGTTGAGATAAGGGAAATGCCCAGATTACCGGGGATTACTAAACATTGCCTTTGAAGTGGTACTAATTCGTAAGAACCCAAAGCGTGATATTGGTCCATGGGTTAACCGTAGGGTGTATGGTGTTTATGTGATAAAGTTCTGGCCTAAGTCTAAGTCACAGTGGGTCAGTGATAGGCCCCCACAGTGGCCCCTTTCTGTAATTGTTTCCTCAGCACTGAATGTACAGTAGGAATTGGCATACTTGGGAAAATGCAGAATGATCACATTCGTTTTCTCACCTAAGAGTAAGGGCATTTATGTGCAAGGGTCTAAATTGAAGGACCTAGAGTGTTTCTTTATTTTTAAATTAGTAATGTAAAAGCTATACTCCATCTCTGGGAGAGCTGTGCAGATTAGTGCCACCACTAATGACATAAAACATGCAGTGGTGGGAATACCGACCACATCGCAACCCAGTTTCTCTGTTTGTCTATGCAGAAATCAGATAGGATTTTCAAGATGACTACAGGGCTTCGTAAACACAATCAGGTAGCTTAACCAGTTTCAGCTGCTATTCCAGATGTAAGTCCCTGGCACCTGATAGTTAGATATTAATCTGGCAAGTGTTCTGTTGTTATTGCGTTTTGTTTTTTTCTCCATAAAATGCCACAGGAACCATCATACACAGTGTACTACCTGGCAGATTCGACAGCATTCTCTCACAGACTTGCCTCAGAGGTGCATCATGTCTCCCACCCCAGCTGTGCCATAATCTGGAGAAATCTTGGTCATCTCGAAATTCCCCATGTCGCACTGATCATTTTATTATGATCTATGCCAACCAGAACAAATGAGCAGGACGTGCAAGTACTTTCACTGCCATAGAACCTCTCATGGATTAGCAGACTAGTTCAGTGATTTGCAGGGGTCCACAAATCCGGTACTGTTTCTAGCAGTCCAGTGATTGGGATCTTGTGGTGTTATCCCCTCTTCAGTGAAAGACGGGTCACCTTATCTTGAACCATCCAACAATATCAAGGAATCAGTGCTTGGCGAGCCACTTTGAGTTTCATAGGCAATATATGACACATTAAACGTGCTATTTGAACCAATATATTCAATAACTTGAAAGTTTGTCACTTTTGAATGGGGATGAGAATAAGAATGTTTGTGGACTTACATAAAATGGTATTTATTTAGTTATACTATTCTGCTTCATAATGCTTTCATTACATAATTAAGTTCACAGCAGAAAATGTGCAGTGATGGGCCTGCCTCTCTGGGGTTTGCTTACCATTGTGCTTTCATGGAGAAGCAGCGGAACTAACAGACCAGTGGAACATTGCTCTGGAGACCCAATTATGGCCCTGGGAGGTGAAAAGACCCTGAGAACACAGGTTCAATCTTGCAGGACTCAGCATGTGTTTGACACAGCCATCAGCATATGATGCTATATTTGGTACATCCAGAATACAGACGTATTAGGAAAAAAGGATGGAAGTGGAAATAGTCTGTCTTGCCATTAAGCCTAACAATCCAGGTGTAGAAGTCTGATTTTTACAACTTTGAGTGCTGCTGGTTTGTATTTCTTAGTTACCTAGAAAAGAAGATTTTCACCAGGGAAAACAGTTCCGTGGAACACACCACGGACCAACAAGAAAAGAAAGAAGTTACAATACTGAATAAAAGTTAATGATCCTGATTACCAAGGAGAAACTGAGTTATTGCTAGAAACTGAGGTAGAGTATTACCTGAGGCACTTCTTTGTACTTCTATGCCCAGTAGTAAAATTAGTGGATCTCTACAGCAACAACCACAATGAAATACTCCACAGAGAGCTCAGTCTCTCTAAAAACAAGACTTGGGCCACCTCTCTAATATGGAACCCTCCAGCTGAGGTTCCGGTTGAAAAGAAAGTAAATGTAGAAGTATTAAATATCACCTGTGCCTTGGTATCAGCTGCAGAAAGAGGGATTTAGTACCTCTAAGAATAGTCAGACGAGGCTATTTTTAGAACAACAAAGAAAATACTAAATGCAAAGGCCTTGAGTTGGGAGAGTACCTGGTGTGCAAAGAGCAGCAAAAGGACTGAGTGACCAGTGAACTGAGAGGAAGAGTTGGAGAGACGAGGTCAGAGAGATAAAGGGAGGCCTGAGGATTACAGTAGGGCTTTGTAGATCATGGGTACCCACAGATGCCATTACTTTGGATATAAATTGGTGAACATTGGAGGGGCACTTGGCAGCTCCTGAAAAATTTAAATATAAGTACTTTCTCACTCAGAAATTTACTTCTATTTTATTTTGGAGACATAGTCATGCTTGTGTTTAAAGATATGTACAAGAGGATGTTGACTGCAGAACTAATTACTATAAAAGTATAAACAACCTGCACATCTGGCTGAAAAAAAAATTGTACATACATCAATGAAATTCAAAATAGCCATTTATAAAGAGCAAGGACTTCTGAACCTTGTAATGGTACAGAAAATTCTCCAAAGTTCATCATTAGATGAGAAAAGCAAGGTACAAGAAAACATGCTGTTTGAAAAGCATATGTATGTTTATGCACACATGTATATCATATAGGACATTTTGGATAAAAATAAGATACATTAAGATATAATTAAGATATATTAATAGTATTTATCCCTGAGATGATAAGAAAAGTCCCTTTTCCTATACCTCTTGAGTGTTAGGGATATTTACAACTTGTGAATATTCATAATAATAAAAAATATCAAAGACTAGTGAAATACATAAATATTAGACAAGAAATAAATATAAGAAGATTAAAATACTATGAATTTTACACTCTTATATCCACATCTATTAGAATATCTTGATTCTTTAGTACTTCATATATACATATAATAAAATATTATATATATTTTCATGTATTTATGAATAGTTCCTGATACTTTTCAGTTAGACACAGAATAAACTTGCTTTGTTTTCCTGATTTGGGGTACTGCTAGACAATAAGGAAGGCTATAGAGCTCTTTAAGTTTTCATTTACCTGTGTTTGAATAAGATTTTAAGAAACTGGTTCAGTTTCCATTATCTTGAAATAATTCTGAATCCTAGGGATACTTACAGCATATGCTCATAAAATTGCTACTGATGATGTCTGAGAAGAAATGCACACAAAGTTAAATAAATTGAAAATTCTTTGCCAATAAATTTACAATAAGCCAAACAGTTTTAGAATACAAAAATGTTCAAACCAAAAGAACATCATTTAATTTCTGCATGATATTTTCCACAGACTATACTTAGCTAATCCAATTTTCTAGTTAATCAGAGTTCAATAATATTTAGAAGGGTTAGGAACTACTGGAAATAACCAGAGCTATATGTAAATACAGGCTTCTGAAATTTCCACAGACATGAAAACCTAGTTCAAAACCTTTAAACTGGCAGGTTATCAAGTACAAAGTCAAAGCAGTCAGGAAAAGGATGTAGGCAAATCTAAGAGCACCAGGAAATCAATTTCCTTGTGTCAAGGATATATACATGTTGCAGAGAATTTCTAATTAAATCCTTTAAAGTTTTTGCTTTGTTTCATTTCTCTATACCTTTGAAGAATATCTTCAAACATTAAGAGTGAAATGTTGAGTGTTATTTCTTTAAAATAATGTAGCCATTTTGACTAAGCACCTAACTGTATAAATGATCAGATCTGGGCATCAGATTTGCCACTTAATTTATACACTTTCATTCTTCTCCCCTCAGCATATTGTGCTTGATTGTTATTACAAAGTCTTGAACACACTGTTTCCTCATCATATCAGAAAGCCGTTAGGCAGGCTGTAAGTTACTTTGCCTTGAGCTACACCTACCGAGAATGTGACAGGGCTCAAATGTATTCATTTATGTGCTGTGAGCTGTGCACCATCATTTTACATAAGTATTATTCTAGGAATTGTTTGTTCTGTGTAATTGGAAATAAATTCAAATAAAAATACCTTTAAAATAATCACCATCTCAATATGATAATATTAACTCATCTTCTATTTATAGCTTTTCTACGTGAGAAATGTATCATTGAGAAAACAAATCATAAGTTTCTGGAGGTAAATAATAACTTAAGTTTATATAAAAATTTCTATTTTTGTGATTCTAGTTTTCCATTTTTCTAATATATTTGAATACTTAAAAATGTATTATTTTATTTAAAATTAAAGCAATTGCAAATTTTTTCATTAAACAAAATTTTAAAATCGAAAATTTATTTTATCTGATAATACCACTTAATGCAATATTAAAGTTACATTTTATATTTTAATGTTAAATTATTAGTACCATAGTAATCAATACATTTTATACATAATGTTTACTTTAATCCATTCATTCCGACATATTATGCTATTTTGCCTTGGTTATGTGCAGACCGTGGCTATCCAGTGAAGCCATAGGTGATTATGATAGACCTAGCATTTGCTTAAATCTCAAGTATAATATATGGAAAATATTATGTAGTAATTTAATCATGGCACAAACAGAGCTCTAATATTTTTGTGTAGTTTCTGTGGCTTAATTTTACTAAGAAAATTCACTTAAATTTTGCATTCACTGTACGTTCTTAACTGAACAGAGAAAAAGCCCTTTCTACTTAATTAAGGAAACCAAAAAATTAAAAAGATATTAGAAAAATCTCTTTGGAAGTGACTGCAAAATGATAGAGGACAACTTAGTTCAATAATCTTGGGTTACCATTCAAGAAAAACATCCTTTAATAATTAGGGTTATCTTTGTAATCTAGCCTGCAGAGTGCCATTTACCTGGATTGACATGAATACATATTTGGCTTCTTGAATTAGCAATGGTAGGTAACAGTGAGGTGGTGGGAGCGATTCTCCACAGGGTAGGCAATTAAGGTCTGCATGTGCTGCAGAGGCTTTAAAAACAATAAGGAATCGATTAAAATTTGGTCTATTTTTTTATAATCACCACATGACAGCAATTCTAAAGACTGACAGTGATAAAATACTCCCTCATGGAAAAATTCTTGTTGTATTAAGTTTTCAAGATTTGCTAATGAACTTTAATCATATACACACAAACACAGATATTTAATTATATATATGTAAACATCAAATCAGCACTTTTCAGGAACTGTTCTTTTAATAAACGGTGTATTTTGCATAGAGGTTAATTCGAAGAGCAATCAGTTAGTTACACAGTGAACAATGATACATGTGGACTTAGCTGCTATATTCATTTTGATCTATTATTCCAAGATTTTTTGATTCCATAACCTTTGAATTGTTCTCCTTGTCTACTGAACACAAATAACTATATTCAGCAGTTACAGAGAAAATGAAAAGATAACAAAACAGTGATAGGGTTTCTGAAGTGTTATTTTGAGGTCAATCTGTAATCAAGAAGGACTATGCATACAGGCAATGTGAAATTGCCTTTTTCTTTCCCATTAATCCTGACCACATATTTTATTGATTCAAAATATTTTTGTGAAAAAGTTTTTGGAAACTTTTCAAAAATCTTAATTTTACCCTTCATAATAAATATTATGATCAAAAACTTCTCATATTTTGCAAATGGAATACATATAAGTAACTCATCTACTACATAGTTTTATCTGATAGCCAAAGTAATATTGTAGTGTATAGTATCATTTAAAATAATTTTTTGATAAAATTTAAGGGCATTTTATGGTATATATATTTTTTTCAGCAGGGCAGATTTCATGATAAATTGGGTTTTCACAGTCTCTTTTACCATTTCATTTAGAATTAAGGGCTCTGGGAATGTTTACATCTTATACCAAATGCTGAATATTAGAATTAATGTTTGAAACAATGCAAATTTTAATTTATTTACATAGAACTGCAAATAACACTCACTAGATTTTTGAAAGTAAAATAAATGTATCAAAGAATAATAATATTGATATTTTAATGTTCAGATCCATATTTTTAATAATATTCTGTATTCCCATTTGATAATATTAGACAAATAATAATAAGCTACATTATTTTCTTAACAATATTTTTGTATTATATAAGACAATCAAGTCATTTTTAACATATAAAATTAAAATATAATGAATTTTTAGAGCTTTTTAAAATTCATTTTATCACAAGAAAGAAAAAATAGATATCGTACCCCAATTATAATCCTTAATCACAAAATTAAATATGCTTTGACTCTGGGGAAAGAAAGAAATGTTTCAAATGAAGTCTTATCTTTCACTTAAACTCTGTAATCTTTCCATTTGGGGGCATACTATGCTTCAAATCTTTTAAGCCTGATTAATACTTTGTGAAAGCTGTTCCTTTTTTTTCAGAAGCCATACTCAATCTTTCAGACCAATTGGACAAGCACTTACACAGGTGAATCAATCTCGTCTTTCAGTGAGCTGAAGGTTTCACTGGCATTCTTTAAGGTACCGCAATTTAGTTTTGCTGGGCTCAGGAGAATCAAACCTGATGATCTCTTTTCTGGCCTCTTTGTCTGGTAGTGACACAAATTTACCCTCAATATGGAGAGTAAATTTTGCTCTTATAAGCCACTGAGACAGAATCAAGAATATTAAAATGAATGATTCACAAAGGGAGCAATCAAGTACCAGGCTGATTTAATTAGTAAAGGATCCAGTATAGGATTTGTAATGTATTACTTTTTCACCAGAGTATTTTGAATCAATCCAGTATGTGGTCAGGATTAATGGGAAAGAAAAAGGCAATTTCACATTGCCTGTATGCATATTTCTTCTTGATTACAGATTGACCTCAAAATAACACTTCAGAAACCCTATCACTGTTTTGTTATCTTTTCATTTTCTCTATAACTGCTGAATATAGTTATTTGTGTTCAGTAGACAAGGAGAACAATTCAAAGGTTATGGAATCAAAAAATCTTGGACTAGATCAACTCCCTGAAATTACATCTGAGGAAATTAAAATTAAGATAGTACAAGAGACTTTAATACAATTGCTGAGATAGTTGGGAGCAGAGTTAGGGCTAGTGATTTTCTAACATATGCTAGATAAAAATTTACAATCATTGGCCGGGCACGGTGGCTCACACCTGTAATCCTAGCACTCTGGGAGGCCGAGGCGGGAGGCTCGTTTGAGCTCAGGAGTTCAACATCAGCCTGAGCAAAAGCAAGATCCTGTCTCTACTAAAAAAAAATAGAAAGAAATTATCTGGACAGCTAAAAATATATAGAAAAAATTAGCTGGGCATGGTGGCACATGCCTGTAGTCCCAGCTACTCGGGAGGCTGAGGCAGAAGGATCACTTGAGCCC